>JAXQQM020079941.1:0-25448 GCA_034641835.2 Pinus albicaulis | reverse complement strand
TCAAACTCAACTAAACTTAGGAAAATAAATAAAATGATTAAGGGAACCCACTCCCTTTAGTAAATGAGAAATAAGACTCATGGGTCTTATAAGCTTTGACGAATGCTCCTGCATCAAACTCCCTGAGTTGAAAGTTTTCATGACCTCCTGGTCATGTGTTTCTTCTGCTAAATCATCCAGAATCCCAAACTTTACTTTGTAACTTGTCATCTCTTTCATCATGCTTCTGCTCCATTTCTTCTGCCACTATTGCTTTAGTCCTTTCAGGTTTCCAAATCTTATGCTACTATTGTGCTCTTTCTTTGCTGATGCAGATTTCTTTTGTTAATTTCTCTTCTTTGCTGGTTCTCTTTTTGACTAACTTCTTCATCCATAATTTCTCAATTTCATCTTTACACTTTGCCCTCAGTTGAACTCCACTGACAACTAACTATTGTATATTCTCTTTTGCCATAGAAATTATGAAATATTTGTCCAATTCTATTTCGGCTCTTTCATTTACAACCTGTTGGTTGCACTTCACAACATTCCCTTCATTGTCATTAAAGACAATCTTTTCCTCTATATTGTCAGGTTCACTTAATAATTTTTCTAGCAATTTAAATCTTCCCTCATATTTAATAAGCATGTCATTTACATATGGCTTCTCTTTCCCATATAAAACATAATTTCCATCACAATTTTCAGATTTAAAATTACTATGTTTTTCAGTCTCCACAGATAATTCCGCCATCAAGTCTTTATGCTGATTTTCTGCAAGATTCATGAAACTGTCAACAAATTTCATTTAGCAATTTCCTCTGTATTACACAGTGTTCCTTCTTCTGACACAATGCTATCATTCAACAATTCAATAGCTATAATCTCTTGGAGCATATAATTGTGAAATATCCTTTCATCTTTTGTACTAATACCATTACAACAAAATGATGTTGTTTCATCTTCATATATAACAGAAACAAAATTCTGTTTTTCTAAAGCTTCTTCATGGTTTACAGACTCATAAAAATAATCAATTTTAAAATCACAGAATTTATGGATTTCTGTATTTGTCAACATCATCATACATTCCTTCACATTTTCCATAATACTTCAATCTTGATTTTCTACTGAAGATGCTTCATTCTGGTTATCATCACAAACTCTCATTTGCTTATCTTCAACTTCTTTAATTATAACAATCTCCCTGTAAATGCCATTATTCTCAAATTTATTAAATACATGCTAAAAATACTTTTCTATTCCATCGATTTCTTCCAGTAATTTGACTTCTTCATCAACATGCATAAGCACATTGTCCAATTGTTGTCCTACCTGAAAACATACACAACACATCAATTTTAAAAATACAAGGCTCTTCTTTGAAGCCTCAGTGATCATATTTTTACGCTTATTTGAAATATTCTAATAGTTCACTAAGTTATTGAGAAATTCTTCCTCAACATCTATGATTTATTTTTCATCAAAGAATACTTCTTGGACTGCAGCTTCTGGACTATGCCTGACAACTTTATCATAGGTTTGTAGAATACCTTCATGTTCTAAAAAATTCTCTCCATAACTCAGTTTATCAAGTAAGAAAATATGTCTTTCTCTCTTCAATAACAAGACTTTGATCCTTCAAAATCTGCCTTGACTCAACTTCTTGAGCTGAGTTCTCTGTGTCAGCTTCTCTTCTCTCCACTTCACAAATCTGCATTGCATTTATTTCCTTTTCTTTTTCCAATTTCCATTGGTTTCCTATCGAGGTTAAAATTTCTTCAAACATGATCCAATAAGTTTTTAATAAGAGAAGACACAACCATTCACTCATACCTTTTAATTTCCTCCACCAATTGAAGTCTTGAAATTCTTTATGAATCTCCTTTTGTGTTTTTCTTGCCTCTGCCTCTTGCACTTTTTCATGCACAAGCTCAAATTTGTTAGGTTTCATACTTGCAAATGTACATTCACACAAATAATTAATTCCAAAAATATGAGACTCTCTTTTCTGTGTTGATGCTACCAGCACCTTTCTCTCATGCTGATTTGTATAGATCATCTCTTCATCATTATCATCATTGTCTCCTTTCCAAAGGATAGGTCCTTTCTCTGGTTTACAAATGGTTTCTCTTGTTTCATTCTCAACTGTTCGGAATATTAATTTCTCAGCAGATAATTCCCTGACATGCCACTTAACTCTTTTCCTCACATAAAATCCTTGTTTCAATTCCTCTCTGATTCCTTTCTGTATCAGCTTCGTCAAATGACCTAATTTTTTCTTCATCTAAGCTATCTCTTTGTAAATTTCTTCCTTACTCATTCTTTTGAGTCCAACTGCTTTGACATTTTTCCCTCTCTATCTGTGACTTTCCTTTGTACCCCTGTTATGACTAACAATAGTCAAATTTATTTCTTCCTTTGGTGAACTCTCCTTGTTCACTGGTGAGTTGCAACCAACCCTTCTTTCTTCTGTAACAATTCTGTTACTTGTCATCCATACCAAATCAACCTTTTGGTATCTTTTCTTTTCCAGGTTTTCTGCACTAGAACCTTTTCTTCTGTTGTGGTTTTCTTTAGAACCTCTTCAATATTGGCTATGACTATCAATAGTCATATTTGTCTCTATCTTCATGAGTTCCTCACTCACTATGAGCTGTATTAAGGCCTCTACAACAACAAGTCCTCCCTGCTGCCACTTACCCTACCAATATTTCCTCTGTACTTGGTCTTTTGGCAAGTACTGGTTCTCTATTCTCTGGAACCTCTTGAGCATTCCTCTTTTCTCCTTCTAGGATTCAACTCATCTACACTTTTTAAGAACACAACTATCCTTTTTATCCAACCTATGTTGGAATTCTTCAAGGTTCTGCCACATTCTTCTTTCACTTAGAATTCACTTACCAGCTTCCTCGACCTCTTTTTGCTGAGATACTTCCTCCTTGTCTGCATATTGATATCTACAAACATAATCTTCAAACCAGAGTTAAAATAACACTTACCATATCACCTTCAAGATCTTTGTGTGATATTGTTTCACCATTCATCTACACTATATCTCTATGTGCTGCAATCTATCAGATTCAAAATCTGATCTTCTCTCTCATATCACCATTGTACCTGTATAATGTTACCTCAAGATACATCAAAGCATCTTTTCAAACCTGCCAATTTTCTTCAAGATGTCTTAAAAATAATTCCCATTCCATCAATTAATTCTTTGCCAAATGATTCATGTATCCACTATTTCATTCTTCAATCAAAAGACTTCATATAATCATCAACTATTTCTCATCTTACTCTTCATAATGAACACTTCAGCTTTTAAGATCAATTATGATTCAATCTGAACTTCAACAATATTTACAAAATTCATGACAGACATTACAAATTCATTCTGATAATGTTTTTGTAAGCAATCTTGTCTTGCTTCTACAAATTTCAAATTTCAATCCTTGTAATGGCTCTCCTTTCAAATCTATTGAATCCAGTCTTCAGTCTAACTGTTCCTTCAACCATAAATATCATTGTCTTCACAATAATTAAGCAATCCTCAATCATTCGTTAGTTTTCAAAAAATTCTTTAAATCATTTAAATGTCTTCAGTGCAATAGCAAACCACTCTTCTATTTGAATTTAAATTCAAAACCTTTCTCAATTTACTTTTTGAATCAAACCAATCATTCAATCAACTTATATTTAAATATTACTAAGTATTGACTTCAAACATGGGAATTTCAATTGCCTGTAAGGAAAGCATTTTCTCCTTTGAAATTTCAATCCCTTGTTGTTCTCCAGACATTTAAATCAAAATAAATCTTCTTACTCGACCTGTAACACCTTGTAGTAATTCACAGAATTCAACAATCCTTTCATATTCTGGTTGTGAACTGTACACATTGCTCAATAAGGCATGACCACTGCCAACTAAATCTTGAAGCATATGGAATTGATTGATCGCCTTCGAAAAATCCTCCAGAATACTAGCCTCTGTTCCACGAATCTTCAAGCAAAAGTCCAATGATTCCAACACTGACGTTAAGCCAACATCTGATCCTTCCAACTCGGCATGATACTGTAATGCTGCAAAAATGTGGCAAATAGATGGAATTGCTGAAGGATCACTTGCACCAGCTCTTGCAGTCAACAATTCTGCATTTTTCTCTACTGTTGTTCTGATCATCCCAAATAATTTTTCCACTCTAATACCACAAATGATGCAACATAGCTGCTTATCTCATCCATTACGATGACAGGGATCCACTAATGATGGCAGAGTATGTGGGTTTAGGAAAAATTCTATTTCCTTCCTTGAAATACATACAATCAACACTGTTCTTTTAAAAAATTGTAAATCCGACGGTCGTCACACTCTTGCATTTAACTACCTAATTCGACGGTCATCACATTTCATACAGCTTATGTTTTAAGACTATCAAAATTTGCGATATTCGTGGTTTTACTTCACCAAATAGGTGATACGTTTCACCTCCAGAATTTATCGCTGAGTTTGAAAAAATACCACTTACCGTCTTGATGCTTTGCGATATACCCTTTGATTTTTTGAATATTGCTTTCCGGTTCTACCGACTATCACCCACTCATAGTTCCACTTTCAAGAACACACCATTATACAACTCGACCGACTATTAACCCGACGGTTCTGCATGTTTATTGACCCATAATACATTTCTGACTGTTTCCCTTCATCCATTCAAAAAGAAAATCCCAATCTCTGCATGCCTATACACAGGTTTGAGATTCAACAAGATGATGAGCTTAGTGAAAATTAGTCACCTTCACTAAGTGGGCCCATAGGCTATTTTTAGGTGTAAGTCTATTTTTAGACATGGTGATCATATTTCAGAAGTTGCAGGATGCTATTTGTGGATGGTTGGTCAAGTTGGAAAAATAGATGAAATTCTATTTTTAGAATATTGGGTGAAGTCTATTTATAGATCATCGATCTAAAAATAGATGTGTCGATTATTATTAGCCCTTAATAATAAACAAACTCTAAATATAAACTTATTCTCTTGGAGCACTTTATTTCAATATACAGATTTGGCAAATCAGTGGGCTGAAGGAATTACGCACTTCCTAGGGTTTACTGGTGGTTCATGCATGGAGGACTCAGTTAGAACTGAAGTGGAAAAGTTATGATAGAGTTGGAAGAGTAGTTCATGGAGTTATTATTCAGTTTAACTCAGTCAATGGAGTTAAAATCAGTTGAGCTAGTTGTATCTAGTCTAACTAAATGATACACTAGTGAGAGTGGAGTGAATTAATTAATTAATTAATTCACAAATAATAACTCATTAATCAACTGAAAAAATACAACAGTTAACTACAGTGCATGTCAGTTCCAGTGGAGACTCAGTGGAGAGATAGGTGAAAGGGTGAGATGGACTATTTGTTGTGACTATAATGATGCATCGATTGCACCACACACACATTGGAGTTGCCAATGAGGATTGCACAGTGCAAGCAAGGTAGATTTGAATTCATTCAGGGGTCTTCTTCAACAGGGATTTTGCAGTAGAGGCAGGCTATCAGGTGGCAAGAAATTAGTGCATGGATTTACATATTTCTTCTGATTAGTGTGTGACGATTGATTGTACTGAGAGCTTGATGTACTAAGCTTTGTATGAGATTTTTACATGATCTCCATGATACATAATATATGATAGTTGGGGTTTTCAGCTTCAGGCTTTCCTGTTAAACAACTGTGTTATGTGCGATTGTTTTTATTACTTCATGTGTTTGCAATTGAGTTTTTAAATTTCTGCAAAAGATTAATAGTGGAAGGGTTTTGTATTTAGCAAGAAGATAAATATTGTTAGATCAGGAGAATCTGGATATATACATGCATATTGTATATAATTTCTACATGGTATCAGAGCAGTGTTAATTCTTGAAGATTGAAATTGTGAATAATTGCTTGAGTTTGTGTTGGTGGACAATTCGAATTTGCTGTAGAAATTCTTAGTGCGACAATTGAGTATAAATTGAAATGTCTTTTAATGGGGTGTGATTGGAGTATGCCCTTGATGACAACTCAAATTACATAGCCTGGAAGGATAGGATGGAGGCAGTGCTGGAAGATAATGGACTGAAGGAGTTCATCGATAGCGATGTTCCTAAGCCGGGATCTAGCAATGTTGCATTACTTGACCCATGGAAAAAGAAGGTAGCAAAGATAAGAAGAATTCTGTTGGAAGGTGTGAAGGACCATATTATGTCCACCCTTCACAAGAAAGCCACTCCATTTACAATGTGGAAGGCTTTGACAAATTTGTTTCAAAGCAGCGGCGACCAGAGGAAGTTGGCACTGAAAGATAAGCTCAGAAAAATAAAAATGGAGAAGGGCGACAATATTCCAAAATATCTCACAAAGTTTGTCCACTGTAGGGATGAATTGGGAAGTTTGGGGATTACTGTTGATGATGAAAACTTAGTGAGCTTAGCTCTCCTTAGGCTCTGAAGAGTTGGCATAGCTACGAAGGCTCTGTCAATGGACGGGATAAACTCCCGAGATGGGAGCGACTTTGGTCGGATCTTGTGTAGGAGGAGATAAGGCAAAGTACCAGGGATGGCTCTTCATCGAAGAATGAAGATGAAGAGAATTGCGCTTTGGCTGCCAAAGCGAGGAAGAGGAAGGGGAAGAAATCCCATCCAAAATCCGAAGCTAAAGGCAAGAAGCAGGATTTGTCCAAGGTGAAGTGTTTTCACTGTCACGAAGATGGGCATTTTGCCACTAACTGCCCACAGAAAAATAAGAACAAGAAGGCTACTGGAGCTGCAGCTGGAGAGGCCTTAGCCTAAAAAATTGAACTTGATTTCTCTTTTATCACATGCTTGGTTTCAAGCTCAATGGTATCAGTGTGGTATCTTGATAGTGGTGCGTCTTTCCATATGATAGGAGACAAGGAGTTGTTTAGTGACTTGGAGGAGAAGGACCTTTAAATGCATATGGAGACGGGTGATGATGGTCGATATAGTGCAATCAACATTGGGACCATTACCTTTGAGAGGGAGTCAAGTAATCCATTTCTGTTGAAAGATGTTATGCATGTTCCAGGTATGAAGAAGAACTTGGTCTTGGTCGCAATGTTGTAAGACAAAGGTTATGACGTTGTTTTTAGCGATGGAAAATATTTCCTGGGATATAAAACAACAGGTCAAACCAAGAGGATAGGGATTCGAGTTAAGAATCTCTAAAAGATGGAGGTAGATGGTTGCGCTGCAATGATGGGCAAAGCAGAAGAAGTGGTGAGCCGGAATGAGGGCGAATTATGGCACAGGAGATTGGGCCATCTTCACCATGGTGCTTTGAAGATTGTGCAGAAGATTTATATTGGACTTCCCAAGGGTACTCTTGTGCAGTCAGATCAGTGCAAGGGATGTACTATGGGTAAGTTTGTGAAGACCACCTTTCATGAGAAGGAGAACCATGCTTCGGTGGTCCTTGAGAGAATTCACACAAACTTGTGTGGACCTTTCTCGGTTGCTTCAACAACAAAACACATGTATTATTTTATATTTGTTGATGACTATTATCGTAGATGATGGATCTTCTTCATGCAGAAGAAGAGCAAAACATTCTCAAAGTTCTATGAGTTTAAAGCATTGGTGGAGAAGGAGTCGAGGAAGCAAGTGAAAGCTCTTCGCAGCGATAATGGTGGTGAATACATCTCGGGTGAATTCAAAGACTTCTGTAGCAAAGAGGGAATTCGAAGAGAACTCATAGCGCCTCATAACTCACAACAGAATGGGGTCACGGAGAGGAAGAACAGAATGATCGTGGGTACTACAGGAGCTATGCTGCATGACCAGGGCCTACCAATGGACTTGTGGGCGGAAGCATGTAACACTGCGGTTTATGTGCAAAACCGTTGTCCTCATAGAGTACTTGAATTGAGTACACCTAAAGAAGATTTTACTGGTAAGAAGCCTGATATTTCTCATTTGAAGATTTTTGGCTCATATGTTTACATTCATGTGATAAAGGACGCTAGGAAGAAGTTGGAGCCGACTGTAGAAGTTGGGATATTTGTGGGGTACACAGAAACACTCCATAATTATCGTGTGTATTTTCCAAACAATAGAATGACTATGGTGCGACATGATATAAAATTCAATGGGGTGAAAGCCATGAAGTTGTCGCTTGAGAGGGAGATACACTTGCATGCAGAGGAGGAACTTCTTGTTCCCAAAGATGAGCCTCTAGATGTGGATCAACCACAGGAGGAGATTCATGGAGTGGAGGAATCCACTCATGCAGAACCAAACATCAGAGAAGGCAAAAAGCGTACCACAGAAGATGAGAGACTGAAGCTTTATGCGACACATAATGTAGGAGTCCCTACATCACAGCGTAGACAGAGACAATCACCTGACCATTTTACTGGATACATGGATCTTATGAGCAAGTGTATCGTGACAGAGCCATCTTATTTTGAAGAAGCAGTGTAGGAGCCTATATGGGTAGATGCCATGGTGGAGGGGTATGACTCCATTGTCAGAAACAATGCTTGGGAGATTGTTCTAAGGCCAGTGGGTAAATCAGTTGTAGGATCAAGATGGATCTAGAAGGTAAAGCAAGCTGCTGATGGGAGCGTCGAGAATTATAAGGCAAGATTTGTTGCCTAGATCTTCTCACAGATCGAGGGGATTGATTATGAAGAAAGTTTTGTACTTGTCACATGGTATTCTTCCATAAGGACCATCCTTGTTCTCTCAACGTAGATGGGTTGGCACATTCATCAGATGGATGTGAAGACTACGTTCCTTAATGGGATCATTGAGGAAGAGGTGCACATTGAGCAACCTGAAGGATTTGAGATCTTCAGCAGCGAGTCGCATGTGTGCAGGCTCAAAAGAGCGTTGTATGGGCTGGAGCAAGCACCACGTACTTGGTACACTCGGATTGACAACTATTTCACTGCACTTGGCTTCACCAAGAGTGAGGTGGATGCAAACGTGTACCAAATTGTGGTGGAGGGTAAGCTTTTAATCATTTTTCTTTATGTTGATGATTTAATACTAACGGGTGATGAGCAGTTGATACACTCATGCAAGGTAGATCTTTCAAAGGAGTTTGAGATGAAATATTTAGGCCTCCTTCATTATTTCCTTGGATTGGAAATATGGGAACGGGAAGGTGAACTATTTGTGTCTCAAGGAAAGTATGCTTGGGAGATACTGGAGAAGTTTCACATGCAAGGCTACAAGCCTATCGACACTCCTCTTCCAGAAAATTGGAGGAAAGAGGATGCTACATTGGCATAGGTAGTGGATGCCACTGTTTATCGACAGTTGGTGGGTTCGCTCATGTATTTGGTTAATACAAGACCCGGCATATGCTATGCGGTGAACCAGCTTTCACAAGCGATGGTTAAGCCTACCAAGCTCTTTTGGAAGGCAAGGCATACGTTCCGAGGCATCTCAGGGGCACATCCGAGTATGGATTATGGCACAAACACACTGGATGAGGTGAAGTTGCATGGCTTCACGGATGCGCATTGGGCAGCATCCCAATGCATGAAGAGCACATCGTGGGAGGGGTTTTTAGGTATCGGATCTACAACAATTTCTTAGTACGCAGGGAAATCTCCATTTGTGGCACTCGGGCTCAATTAATTTCCAATCACATGGCACAAGTCGCATGTGCGAGGCTATAGATGAGGATGATCTCGGTCGTCTTATTCACCACATTTAGATCCCACGGTGATTCATTGTGATAATCAGAGTTGCATTAAACTCTTGGTTAATCCTGTGTTTCATGATAGATATAAACATATTGATATCCGGTATCATCATATTAGAGATTGTGTGCAGCGGAAGATCATGTTGCTTCAGTACATTCCCACAGAGAATCAGGATGTAGATATTCTGACGAAGGTGCTCACCAAGAGAAAATTCGAATACCATAAAGGCAGGATCGGGGTGAAGGATAATCCCTATGTTGTTGAGAGGGAGTGTTGAGATTCAATAAGATGACGAGCTTAGTGAAAATATTTTCCTTCACTAAGTGGGCCCGCAAGCTATTTTTGGCGCAAGTCTATTTTTAGACATGATGATCATATTTCAGAAGTTGCAGGATGCTATTTGTGAATGGTTGGTCAAGTTGGAAAAATATATGAAATTCTATTTTTAGAATATTGGGTGAAGTCTATTTATAGATCGTCAATCTAAAAATAGATATGTCGATTATTATTAGCTCTCTTAATAATAATCGTACTCTAAACATCAACTTATTCTCTTGAGCACTTTATTTCAAGATAGATTTGGAAAATCGTTGGTCAAGGAATTATGTAATTCCTAGGGTTTACCGGGTGGTTCAAGTGCAGGAGGACCCGGCGAGAACCGAAGTGGAAAAGTTATGACAAAGAGTTGGAAGAGTAGTGTCATGGATAGCTATTCCGCCTAACCTTGGCCACGGGAGTTAAACTCAGTTGAGCTAGTTGTATATAGTCTAACTGAATGATACACTAGTGAGAGTGGAGTGAATTAATTAGTTAATTAATTCAAAAATAATAACTCATTAATCAACTGAACAAATACAATAGTTAACTACAGTGCATGTCAGTTCCATTGGAGACCAAGTGGAGAGATAGGTGAAAGGGTGAGATGGACTATCTGTTGTGACTATAATGATGCATTGATTGCACCACACACACATTGGAGTTGCCAATGAGGATTGCGCAGTGCAAGCGAGGTAGATTCAAATTCATTCAGGGGTCTACTTCAGTAGGGATTGCGCAGTGGAGGTGGGCTATCAGGTGGTAAGAAATCAGTGCATGGATTTGCAGATTTCTTCTGATTAGTGTGTGACGGTTAATTGTATTAAGAGCTTGATGTACTAATCTTTGTATGAGATTGTTACATGATCTCCATGATACATAATATATGATAGTTGGGTTTTTCAGCTTCAAGATTTCCCGTTAAACAACTGTGTTATGTGCGATTGTTTTTATTGCTTCATCTGTTTGCAATTGAGTTTTTAAATTTCCGCAAAAGATTAACTGTGGAAGGATTCTATATTTAGCAAGAAGATAGATATTGTTAGATCAGGAGAATATGGATATATACATGCATCTTGTATATAATTTCTACATTTTTAAAACAATCATCTAAGCCCTAATTACGCACAGGGAAATTTCAACTGTTTATCAATACTACTCACGCGGAAATTTCACAGCATTTCTCAGATTTACAACCAATACACTATAAGCTATTAAGACACGCACAACCAAGATTTCCACACATGATATATACAAATCCACACTGTTTTGGTATTTTTATAAAATATTTACAAAGGAAACAGTCACATCTAACTGTTTCAATCCTTCTCCATAAAATTCATCTAATGTTCTTTCTAACCTTTATCTCTCTCTCCAATTTTTCAAAAGGTCACAATTTATACAAATACGAATTCATGAACCAATTTAGTTCAGATCTAACAATCTCTCACTTTATCCTAAAGTATCTCTTCAGCTCCATTATTTTCTCAAACGAAATGCTAAATTAAACTTTTAAATCCCTCAAATCCTCACTCCTCTTAGGATTACTCAATTGTCTCTAAGATCTCTTCATTCACGACATATTCTCCACAAATTTAATTTACAATTTAAAGTTTCCTCAATCTCAACTAAACTTAAGAAAATAAATAAAATTATTAATGGAACCCACTCCCTTTAGTAAATGTGAAATAATACTCATGGGTCTTATAAGCTTTGACGAATGCTCCTGCATCACTACCCTTCCGATTGAGTGTGAGATACCTTCGCTCAAGTTGGCTATTGAATTACTGCCGAACACTTCACTAGAAGAAGAGCGCCTTCTCTACTTATAAAGGCTACATGAAACTTACCTCTTTGCTGATTTAGTCATTGAAGCACAGAAGAAGCGGGTCAAAGCTCATTTTTACTTGTCGGTTTCCCCTCGCTCCTTCGTAGAAGGAGACCTCGTCCTCCTGTACGACCAGGCTCATGATAAGTTGGGGGTAGGAAAATTTCAACCCATGTGGCATGGGCCCTACATTGTTAAGCATGTTTTTTGGAATGGGGCCTATGAGCTCATTGATTACGAAGGTCATCCTCTGGATAAACCCAGAAATGGGTTGTATCTTAAGAAATATTATGCATGAGTCATTCGTGCATGTTTTGTGTACATAGGTGTTCTTTTCATTCTTGTACATTTTTGGCTTGGTTTGCTTTGCGAGCGTTTTTATACTTATTGGGTCGTTTCTTGTTCTGCAGATGTCTATTACCCTTTGTGTCGATTTCGTAGATGGTGCTTCTTGCAGTACTCGGAACCTGTCTTCAACAGCCTGGGAGATTTATGATCCTGCTGGTGAGTTGATAGATCTTCAAGGTATTTGTCTAGGACAGACTACAAACAATGTTGCTGAGTATAGTGTTGTCATTGAACCATTAACTGAGGCAATTACCCTCGGCATTCGTGCATTGGTTGTAAATCTAGACTCACAACTTGTCGTTCTTCAACTTAATGGACATTATTCAGTTAGAAACCCTCACATTTTAAGGTTTTACCTATGTGTTTGTTTTCTGGAAAGACATTTTGATTACATTACATATCAACATATTGCTAGGCGAATGAATGCATTAACTGATACAGTGGCTAACATTGTATTATATAGACATTTTCGTAATTTGTAAAATCATCATCACATGACAGTATCCATAACAGGAAAATAGATGTGTGTATATATATATATCGAATGTTTGCATCAGTGTGCATCATAAAGTTAAAAATATATGTGTGTTTCTGTTACATCCTGAGACACCATGTATCTAAAAAATATGCGGAATGAGTATAGTGCTGTCAATGAACCATTAACCGAGACGATTACCCTAGGCATTTGTGCATTGGTTGTAAATATAGAATCACAGCTTGTTGTTCTTCAACTTAATGGACATTATTTAGTTAGAAACCCTCACATTATAAGGTTGTATTTACATGTTCATTTGCTAGAAATACATTTTGATTACATTACATATTAACATATTCCTAGGCGAATGAATGCATTACCTGATACAATGGCTAACATTGTATTAGATAAACATTTGTGTAATTTGTAAAATCATCATCACGTGACAGTATCCATAACAGGAAAATAGATGTATATATATATCGAATGTTTGCATCAGTGTGCATCATAAAGTTAAAAAAATATGTGTGTTTATGTTACATCCTGAGACACCATGTCTCTAAAAAATATGCGAAAATAAAACCTAGGTGTCTACTTGGCATGACGCTCATGATAGCATTTCACTGCCCGTACAAGCCGCCTCAGCAAGCGGTGAACTCGGTTTGACACCCCTACAGTGTGTCTCTGATATGCACGAGGAACATCATTGAATCACGCATAATTTGGGATCCCACGAGAGATTCCCTCCAGGTTGCGTATGATTTCCTCCTCCTCGCCTCCCTCAAGGGCCACATCAAAGTCGCGAGGAACTCGCCTCGCTATCAGAGACATGCCTGCAGGTCTCTCTGGGCCAACATTTGCATACATGGATTTAATGTCAGAACATGCATAACAAAAAAAAAATCATAATACCCATGAAAATAAAAAATGAGTCTTACCAGTACTTCATCCCAATCCTCTCCTTCTGGGAGTGGGAGATCTGCATCACCAATGAAATCTGTGCCAAAGTAGGGCCAATACTCCATGAAAATCAACTGTTAGCGGAGCCACTCAAATAACTTAGGTCTCCAGGACATCTATTAGCCGCCCCTTGACCTTGGCATCAAAGCTGCCCAACGGGCCATCCGTGGCTTCTAAGCTGGTGGTGTCGAGACTATAACCTCCTAACATTGAAATATTGGTAGTCGTTCCAGGATGAATGATACCGTGATAGTCCCATAGCCAAACTACTTCATCTTGGTTTTCTTGCACTTCGTTAGTTGATGTTTCATGTTGATTGTCACTACCTCTGCCCAGTTGTAGAGGGTCGGTATCAGACAGTCTACAACAAGAAGAAACTGTGTCTTTGTCGCTTCGTGTGGTGCTTGCAATCCTGCAGCTCACGTGATGGTATGCAACACTACTCTTAGTGCCAAGTCCGGAATTGTTTGAATATCAACTTTTCCACTTCCCAATCCTTTCTGTGCCCCAGGACATACCCTGTCGATCACCATACTCATGTTCTCCATCGTGGGCCGGGTGCTGGTCAAGATTGGTACTACTCCCCTCCGCGATAACCCTGTTATGAAGTAAATGTCTAAAACTTCGATCTCGAGTTCCTGATCACAAAGAATGAATTTTTCTTGATCCTCATCCCATATACTAATTAAGTATTGTAGCAGCTTTGGTTGAGCTCTGAGGCATGGTGTCATGAAGAATTTCTTGAGCCCACAATCTCTAAGAGCTTCCATGCATCTTTCATTTTCCATGACAAGTTCGTCTTCCATGTTTTCTCGTTCCTTCCGTTTCGATCACCATTTTGCTGCTTCACACCTGTAAACATGTTCATATGAATATCATTAGCCAAATTAAAAGCTTTTGACTGTTGAAAATGGGCCTACTTGCTTGCATTATAAGCTTAAAATGGTTTACGCGGTTGGCGCGATTGTTTTGGAAACAGTCGTGCTAACTGGCATGCCCTATTTAAAAATATTGGGCAATTGGCGCGAGTCCATGCTCGATACTCGCGCCAACCGTCGTGCCCTAATTTTTACAAATTCCCCCATAGATTTCCAAATTTGGGGTTGCAGGCAATGAAACTACAATCAAAATGCAGGGAGGAATGATAGCTATTACCTGGAACTGATAGATTCGAGATTGGTCTACCGGATTGCCTGTTATCGCCACCGCAAAATCACAGTGTAAAATGGGTAACTATTGCTCCATAAGAGGTAAAAGTGAAAAGTAATTAATTTTTACCATTTTTGACATTTTATAAATTTTCAGAACCCTAATTAGGTTTTAAGACATATTTTTTGATTATTTCACTATGTTATTTCGAGAAATGGGTTTTACATGCGTCTCTTGTGCAACGACAAGTTTTTAACATCACGAAGATTAAGAACGAGTTGTATTTTATACTTTTTTGGACTCGGTAAAAACACAAAAAAGTCACTGTTGGAGTTATCTTTCAGTTCTTTTCTAACTCCCTAAAACTGAAAAAAATTACAGAGACTCTTCTCGTTTTGAACTCGTTAAATGGCTATGAAACGATATCTACCTGGTATACATTTACCCCTTTTTCGGGCTGGGATAGATTATTTACGAAAAAGGAATACCTTAGGCTATAGCGACTAAGAGGTTCTCTCGGATATTGTTTTCTACCTTTTCGGATCTGAGGGACTATTTATGAAAAGGGACCTGTTGGAGTTTTATTTTCCGCTTATTTTCAAACTCTCTAAACTTGAAAATATGTTTAGTTCTTCCTTTGTCAGACTCGGTAAACCCTGATGACATCAGACATTGCCACCATGACGTTCATCGAGTTCCTCCTTCCTATGGCTTGTAAAATGTACTAGGATGGATTTGTCCGAAGGAAAAACTTACATCACAAGCATATGCCATCCCCTTCAAGCTTTTAAAAAAATAATAATTGGGGTACTTTCCAGAAATGGTGGCGGAAAATGAAACCAGATCTTAGTCGTGTCGGCAGTATGTCTCTCTTGAACATGACACTCATTTGCATTCGTGTCGGGTTGGGGATAGCTCATTTCGTCATTTTTGCCTCCACGGGTTTGGGTAATCTGTTTTGACCTCTCATCTGCTCTTTGTCACGTCATCATGACCTCAGATCCCTTGATGTCAAAAACTGCCAAATCTAGAGTCTTATCGCTGATATGTTCCAGAGAAGTTTGCCTCTGCAAATTTCAACCTTCCTCCGATCCTTTGTTTGGTCCTGATTCACTATCATCATGTTCCTCTGTCTCGTGTCGATGATGTGGGAAATATTATGGCCCTCCTTCGACCGGGTCACTTCCTGTCAACTTCAACTCATTATCCAGGAAGTTGATCTAGAGACTCCCTTTCGGTACCTTGGAGCTTGCATGCCTCAATGGCAAGTTCTTCGCATTCAACGATAGGTCCATGGGTTGTACGTGTGGTACCTTGAGAGCCATTGTCATTATTGGTGGTTTCTCTCGTGCCTGTTAACAACTTTCATCATTGGCTAGTAATTAGGTGATTTTCTTGCATGTTCTGTAGAAATTTGAATAATTGATATATTATTCACTGAGATTCTCCTGATCACACACTATTTGACTTCATGCACAATACAGAATCTCTTCTACCATTGATCATTACATGCGGAAATTAAATCAATTGCATGCACACATTAAAACCATAAAAATTCACACATATGAACATAGTATGTAATGGGAAAGCTTAAAGCTGAAAACCCCCAACTATCTGTATATTATATATGTCATAGAGATCATGTAACAATCATCATACAAAGCTCCTCACAAGCTCTCAGTATAATCTCCACTTGCTACACACTAATTAGGCTTGATCTTGCAAATCCCATGCATCGATCTTTGCCTGATCCAGGTGGATATTGGTGGCCACCCACCTATTCCACTTGGCCCCCCACCATTATCTCTTTCAGTTTTTCAGTTTCGGCATAACTTACTATTTTTAGCAGTTTTTCGGGTCCTGAACTTCCGGAGCCGTTTTGAGGCCAGCGAATTTTCTGATAAAATTCGTCCCGACAGCTGTAGTCCTCGGATAGAGCTTCCTAATGATGTATCATGTGCGTCAAACGGAGATAGTATGCCAAAGTTACGTCCCTGGGAAGTTGAAACACCAATTTACCCAAACGGGGCCCATAGTTTTGGCGCTTCATCTCCTAGGGTTAGGTTTTTGGGATGTTTAGGGTTTTCCATTGTTTCTCAATAATAAATAGGCCTCGCGCCTCATTGTAAAGCAGTTCATAGGCCTGTAGCCGCCACATCTCTTCTCAGAGATAGCTACCAGTGCCCTAGCTAGTTTTATTTCCATTCTGTCTGTAAGCAAATTTCAGTTCTTTGATATTAATGAAATGAAGTGTTATTTCCGCTGCATCTCTATCTTTAGGGTTATGTGTTTATTCTGTTGCGTTCCTGCATAAATCCGGATCAGTGGTATCAGAGCGGTCTGCTTTTTCTCGATCCTTCTTTGCATGTCCCCAACGAGGTCGGGGTATAAGGAGCTAGGGCTTGATTTGGTGGAACCTTTGCAAGATCAGCCTCGCAAACCTCGACGGACGCCCATGGGGGACGAAAAGAAAGATGAGGGAGCAGGAGATCCTATAAAAATATTGCTCGAGGAGGCCCTCGAAAAACAAAGGAACGCGATGATGGATAGTTTTGCTCAAATCCTTCAACGGCTGCCCACCGGCGGCGCATCTGCATCCAGTAGCCACTCTGGAGTTGCGACTCCCTTTAAGGTACAAGTAAATTTTGACATTCCCATATTTGAGGGTCAAATAGACGCAGATGCCGTAGATAGATGGTTCAATCTATTAGAAGGATATTTCTCTGTTCATGACTTTTCAGACCGGGAGAAGATTATTTTTGCACTCCTCAAAGCTACCCCCCATGTTAAGGACTGGTGGGAAACCTACTGTGAGAACAAGGACCAGACAGAACCCTCTCTGTTCTCGGCCGTACCAACTTGGAATTCTTTCCGAGACGCCGTCATGGAACAGTACTATCCCGTGGGGAGCTATGAGGACAAGTACATACAATGGACCACGCTGCGACAACAAAGGGATCAAGATGTGCACGAGCTGACGAATCTGTTCCATACCCTACGCACAAAGTTGGGTATCAAAGATTCAGAGAAACATTTGGTGCTAAATTATCGCAGCTGTCTGCACAGATACATTCAGGAGGAAATGGAGTTCCTCGACATCTCCTCGCTTGGTACGGCATACCGGTATGCTGCCAAGATTGAGCAGAAATTCAAACAGAAGAAGCGAGACTTTGGATCTGCGAATCAAAAGCAGGGAAAAGGTGCTTCCAAACCGCAGAACAAAGGACAGAGCATGGCGGCTAAAGACAACCCGTCAAAGCCACAAGACAAGAACAACACCGTAAAGCCAAAGAAGGACACGGGAAAGTGGTGTGAGTTCCATAAGAGCTCCACCCACAACACAAGTGAGTGTCGGGCCAAGCAGTCGCTAGTGGCCGAGATGAGGGCTTCTGAGTCAGATGCATGCTCCGACTCCGAATCAGAACCTGAAAAGGGGAATGAAAAAGGGAAACAGATTATCGATGCGGAGCCCAACGCCACTGTTGCCACTACAAAGGTCCAGAAGGAGGAACCGGAAGATCCAGAGGAGGAGGAACGTCTCTTCCACTCCCAGATGTGGGTAAAGGGCTCCCCTGTACAGCTCATTGTCGACAATGGGAGCCAAAAGAACCTCATTTCAGCAGACGCCGTGAAGCGGTTGGGCTTGCCGACCACAGCTCACCCACATCCATACACCATCTGGTGGCTTCACCAAGGACGAGATCTCCGCGTCAGCCGGCAGTGTCGCCTTCCCTATAGCATCAAGCCCTTCACGGATGAGGTATTATGTGACGTTGCTCCTATTAATGTTTCTGATGTATTATTAGGACAACCATACTTGTGGAAGCGTCATGCTGTGTATGAGTCTCGACCTCGTGCTGTTATTATTACTTTGGGAAATAAGTTGTACAGGATACCAGAGGTACCACCTCCTACGATTATCTCTTTGGTTACTGCAAAACAATGTAGTAAGCTCATTTCCCAAACCAGGAAATTCGTTTTCCTGATGATCCGCCCCCAGGGCAAGAAGAAGACTGTGGCCACGACCTCCAGACAGGGCCCCTCCGCACGACAACAACAAATGGATAAGGTCGTGGAGGAGTACGGGGACATCTTCACCTCACCCACAGGGGTTCCTCTGCACTGCCAGGTCAAGCACCCGATCGATCTGACCCCAGGTGCGCCACTACCCAATGGACCGATCTATCGACGCTCTGTTCTGGAAAATGATGAAATCAAGAGGCAGATTCAGGAGCTGTTGCAGAAAGGTCACATCAGACCAAGTTCATCACCATGTGGGAGCCCGATCGTGTTGGTACAGAAAAAGGATGGGACGTGGAGACTATGTATTGACTATCGGGCGCTGAACAAGATTACTGTCCGGAATAGGTACCCAATCCCACGGATTGATGACCTTCTGGACCAACTCCAAGGTGAAAATATTTCAGTAAGATCGACCTGAAGTCTGGGTATCACCAGGTACCAATTGAACCCTCTGATGTGTGGAAGACTGCCTTCAAAGCTAAGGAAGGCCTTTTTCAATGGCTGGTCATGCCTTTCGGGTTGACGAATGCTCCCGCAACCTTCATGAGGATGATGGACGACATCTTGCGGCCATTCACCAACTCATTCGTAGTGGTGTACTTGGATGACATTCTGATCTTCAGCAAGACTTGGGAAGAGTACCTTCATCACATCCGACAAGTCCTCCAAACACTGCGGCAACACAAGTTGTGTGCCAATTTGGAGAAGTGCACGTTTGGCATGACCCAGGTTCAATATCTGGGATACATTATTGATGAAAGGGGGGTGCATGTGGATCCAGCCAAGATCCAAGTCATTCGGGATTGGCCAACCCTGACTACTATAACAGAGCTTCGCAGCTTTCTGGGTCTTGCTAATTTCTACCGTAGATTCGTGTTGGGATTCTCTCATATCACTTGGCCCTTGAGTCAAGTCACCAAAGGAGGAGCGAGAGCAAAATTCTTTTGGTCAGAACCTCAACAGAAGGCGTTCAAAGAATTGAAAAATCGCCTATGTTTTGCCCCAGTGCTCACCTTACCAGACTTGCAGCAGCCATTTGAGATCGAGACAGATGCCTCTGACTATGCTATTGGGGCAGTTCTTACTCAACAGGGACATCCAGTGGCATATCACAGTGAGACATTGTCTGAGACAGTTCGCAAGTATCCCACCTATGACAAAGAAATGTATTCCATTGTGCAAGCCTGTCGACAATGGAATCATTACATTTTGGGGAAGGAAACAATCATCCACACAGACCACCGGCCCCTGCAGTTCATACAGACACAAGGGAAGTTGCAGAATGATCGCCATCAGAAGTGGTCCACATATCTCCAACAGTTTCATTTGAACATCAAGTACAAGAAGGGTAGCACCAATAATGTTGCAGACTGCCTCAGCCGACCACCGATCGTGGCGCTCACCACCGTGCTCAACTCTTGTGGGCATGAGACTTCTGATTGGCCGCTTCTCTATGAGAGTGACCTAGAATTCGACCACACTTACAAGGCACTCTTGGGGGGTACGCAAGTTCCAAATTTTCACCTCCAAGATGCACTTTTATGTCACCTGGGACACCTTTGTGTTCCTTCAAGCGAGCGTGCCAAGATGATATGGGAAGTACACTACAGTCGAGTCGCTGGGCATTTCGGGGTCGAGAAAACAGTAGCAATACTACAGAAGTATTTCTATTGGCCGAACCTTCGAAAGGATGTCGAGAAGCACATCAGATCCTGCACTGCTTGTGCCATTGCTAAGCCGACCATCAAGAAGCAAGGCCTATATACTCCACTACCTACCCCTAGTCGACCATGGGAATCCATCTCCATGGATTACATGTCGGGACCGCCCTCTACTAAGAATGGCAATGACTGTGTTTTCGTGGTCGTTGATAGATTCTCGAAGATGGCCATTATGGCGGCCTGTAAGAAGAATATCACAGCAGAAGCTACTGCTAAACTCTTCTTTGAACGAGTATGGGTTCACTTTGGGATCCCATAGTCTATCATATCAGATCGAGATAGCAGGTTCCTCAGCACATTTTGGTCCAGCGTCTGGTCAATGATGGACACAAAGCTCACCAAGTCCACAGATTTCCATCCCCAAACAGATGGCCAGACAGAGGTCGTCAACAGAATGATTGTACACATTCTGCGAATGTACAATTCAAAGCATCCACGCAAATGGGACGAGAGCCTCCCTTATGTACAACATAGTTATAACCGGGCTCTCCACAGTTCAATTGGCCATAGCCCCTTTCAGGTGGGCTTGGGATTCCAGCCACTATGTCCCATTGACGTAGCCATGCCAATTGCAGCTGCTCAGGCCGATTCAGCGCACGTCCAGTCTGAAGTTGACAAAGCAAGTAGCTTCATCGAGCGCATTCAACACATCCGCCAACAGGTTCATGATATATTGGACAGAGCTAATGCGAAGTACAAGCAACGCCATGATCAACACCGGGTGCCACACAACTTCCAGGTGGGCGATAAAGTATGGCTGCATCATTGATCTTTGCCAGCCTTTAGCCCGCCTCTACTACGCAATCCCTACTGAAGAATGCCTCTTGATGAGAATTGAATTACCCCAACCTTGCTCACGCAGTATTTATAGGCATCTCTACTGAGTGTTGGATGCAAACCATGCATCACTTATAGTCACAACTGATAGTCACACTTTCCCTTTCACCTATCTTTGCACCGGTCTCCACTGAAACTGTCCATGCACTGAAGTTAACTGATGCATTCTTTAGTTGATTAATGAGTTATTGTAGAAATTTGAATAAATTTTAAATTATTCACCGAGATTATCCCGATCACACACTATTTGAGCTTCATGCATAATACATAACCTCTTCTACTATTGATCATTAATTGCGGAAATATAAACAATCACATGCGCACATTAAAACCATAAACAATCACACATATAAACACAGTATTTATGGGAAATATTAAAGCTGAAAACCCCCAACTATCTGTATATTATAATGATAGAGATCATGTAACAATCATTGTACAAACTCCTCACAAGCTCTCAGTACAATCTCCAATTGTTACACACTACACAAGCTCATATCATACAAAACACATGCTCCAATCTGCTCCACCTGTTAGCCAGCCTCTACTGCACAATCCAATATGGATAATCATGAGATCAAGGTTCAAATCCCACCAGTATGTACTGCACAATCCTCATTGGCTTCTCCATCAATGTGTGTGCAAATCTCATGCACCAGTATAGTCACAACTGATAGTCACACTGCTCTTTCACCTACCTCTTCACTGGTCTCCACTGAAACTGTCCATGCACTGAAGTTAACTGATGTATTTTTTAGTTGATTAATGAGTTTATAATTAGTGAATTAATTAATAATTAATTCACACCACTCTCACTAATTGTATCAATTAGTTAAACTGAATACAAATAGCTCAACTATGTTTAGATTAGTTAAACTGAATACAACTCCACTAACTTCCTCAATCAACTCCACTAAACTCTGTCACATGAGTTCTAACTGAAGTATCCATGCAATAGCTCCACATAACCCTCAGGAATAGCGTAATTCCTTCTGTCAGCTCCTGTGCCACATCTGTGCACTTAACTGAAGTGCTCCAAGAGAATAAGATAATGTTTATAGTCCAAATATTATTAAGAGCTAATAATATTCGATATATCTATTTTTAGACTGGCAATCTAAAAATAGATTCCGCCCAATATGTCTAAAAATAGAAGTCCATCTATTTTTCCAACTTGACCAACCATCCACAAATAGCATCCCGCAACTCATAGAACATGATCCATATGTCTAAAAATAGACATAGTCTAAAAATAGACTTTGCGCCAAAAATAGCCTGCGGGCCCACTTAGTGAAGGCGACTTCTTTCCACTAAGCTCATCATCTTGTTGCAATCTCAACACTCCCTCTCAACAAGATAAGGATTATCTGCAACCCCTATCCTGCCCCCGTGGTATTCGAATTTTCTCCTGGTGAGCGCCTTCGTCAAGATATCAGCATCCTGATCCTCCGTAGGAATGTATGAAAGTAACATGATCTTCCGCTGCACACAATCTCTGATATGATGATACCGGATGTCAATGTGTTTATATCTATCATGAAATACTGGATTAACTGAGATTTTGATGCAACTCTGATTATCACAATAAATCACAATAGGCTCTAAGTGTGAACCAAACAACCCGACCAGGATCTTCCTCATCCATATAGCCTCGCATGCAGCCAAACTCGCTGCCATATACTCGGCCTCTGCTGAACTGAGTGCCACAGATCTCTGCTTCCTGCGGTACTAAGAAACTGCTGTCGACCCGATACTAAAAATCCCTCCAGATGTGCTCTTTCTGTCCGTGGGCTCCCTGCCCAATCTGCATCTGTGAAGCCACACAGCTTCACCTCATCCGACTGTCTGTACCACAATCCATATCCCGATGTGCCTCTAAGATAACACAATACATGCTTCCCCACCTTCCAAAAAAGCTTGGTAGGCTTAACCATAGCTTGTGAAAGCTGGTTAATTGCATAGCATATATCGGGTCGTGTATTGACCAGATACATAAGCGACCCCACCAACTGTCGATAAACAGTGGCATCCACTACCTCCGCTGAAGTAGCATCCTCCTTCCTCCAACCACAAGGAAGAGGAGTATCAACAGGCTTGCAGCCATGCATGTTGAACTTCTCCAGTATCTCCCGGGCATACTTACCTTGAGAAACAAACAGTCCATCACTGCGCTGCCAAATTTCCAATCCCAGGAAATAATGAAGGAGGCCCAATTCCTTCATCTCAAACTCTTTTGCAAGATCCTCCTTGCATGAGAGTATCAACAGCTCATCACCTGTCAAAATCAAATCATCTACATAAAGTACAATGATCAACAACTTACCCTCCACCACAATCTGGTATAGGTTCGGATCCGCCTCACTCTTGGAGAATCCAAGTCCGATGAAATAACTGTCTATCCGTGTGTACCAAGCACGAGGTGCTTGTTTCAACCCATACAACGCTCTCTTGAGCCTGCACACATGCGACTCGCTGCTGAAGATCTTGAAACCTTCGGGCTGCTCTATGTACACCTCCTCCTCAATGACTCTGTACCCATTTGTTGAGAATGCAGCAAGATGATGGAGCTTAGTGAAATGAAGTCGCCTTCACTAAGTGGGCCCGCAGGCAAATTCTGGCGCAAAGTCTATTTTTAGACTATGTCTATTTTTAGACATACGGAGCATAATTTGGGAATTCTACTTGGATATTCTTGAAGTATGCGACATGTTGGTAAAAATAGATGAGACCCTATTTTTTAGGACCCAGGCTATTTTTAGACTGATCTCCTAAAAATATGGAAGCCAAATATTATTTACCCTTAATAATATTTTGACTATAAACAGCAGTTTACTCTCTTGGCGCACTTCAGTTTGAGTCATGGAGGTGACTCATGCAACTGACACAAGGAATCACGTGGTTCCTAGGTTTTGATGGCATCTTGCATGGTTGGCTTCAGTTAGACTTCAGTGGCAGGAGTTTTGGAGGAGTTAACGGGACAAGTAGTGGAGTTGTGTTCTGTTTGTTTTAGTTGAACCAGTTGGGATTAGTTAACTAACTAATCAACTAGATATGAGTGGAGTAAATTAAATAATATTTAATTTACTAAATATTAACTCATTAGTCAACTCAAGAACACTTCAGTTCACTACAGTGCATGATCAGTTCAGTGGAGACCAGTGGAAGATGTAGATGAAAGGGTGAGTAAAGCTATCAGTTGGAGGATTAGTTTTGCATGGGATTTGCATTACACTTGGAGGAATTGTCCATGACAATTGCGCAGTCAAGCCAAGGGGATTCGAACCTTGGATCTCTTCATATACATGCCATGATTGCGCAATAGAGGCAAGGCAATTGGCGGGGAGTTTTGAACCAGTAACCTGTTCAAAACTAAGCTAGATTGTGTGTGACTTTATGAGAAAGTACTGAGTACTTGTGAGGAGTATTGTACTTGTTTTGTTACATGATTTCTCCATTATAATATACACAATAGCTGCGGGGTTTTCAGCTATAGGCTTTCCCCATACATACCGAGTTAATGTGTGATTGATTTGATGTGAGATTGCTTCTATTATTTCCGCATGTGACAATTAATTGTAGATGAGATTATGTGTTATGCATGCAATTCGAAATTGATGTGTAATCGGGTTAATCTCCATTGAATAAGTGATTTATTCAGCTAATTTCTACATGGTATCATAGCGAGATTAATTGTCGAGATCTATTACGGTGATTGCAAACTTATTTCCTCGGACAAAGTCTGCATACGGGCCAGGAAGCCTCCGGATTCATCTTTCTTCGAAAGTGAAAGGTTCTGGCAAAGCCCTTGGTACCAATTCCATTTGGAACAATTTGTTTATAAGTGTGCAGATCAGAAGCGGTGGCCATAACGATTTGGAGTTTGGAATCAATTTTACAGGAGAATTGTTTTTCGGGTGCCTGGCATGAAAATGTCTTCTTTCAACTAGCTTGCCACTCCTAATATGCTCTTGAAGGCGCTTCTAATTATGTTGCATGGAAGGATCGCAGGAAAGGTGAGCGAAGACAATGGTCCGAAGGGAGTCAGATGCGGATGTCCCGTGCCCACCGATGCAAATTTTGTCGACGGCATGGCAAAAGAAGAT
>JAXQQM020068823.1:0-77940 GCA_034641835.2 Pinus albicaulis | reverse complement strand
GAATTCTTCTATGGAATCGATATCGCTTATTGCTATTCCAGAATTGACAATAAAGCCTCCAAAGGGAGTCGTTCATAAATCGACATATAATCCTCGAGCTCGAGTTGCTCAAAATTATAATATAGTTGAATATTTGGCTTAATCCTCTTCAACTATGTCAGTGCTTGAGGTATTACAAAATTTTCCCTCCCAAAAACAAGCTTTTTTGTCGGAAATTGGTGGAATTGATCCAACATATTCGAATCTCATAGTCTTTAATCATACAGGCTATGTGTCCCAATTACCAGCAGAATTGGCATTCTCTATACAAGTAAATGTTCTCAATCACCTTTTTCATCATACTATTATTGATGAGGGAGCATCTACCAACATTTTGTCTCTAAACTGTTGGAAATCGCTTGGCTCGCCACGCTTGTATTAATCGTATATCAATGACATTGAAGGCTTTCAATGGACGTACATATAAGCCTTGTGGTATTATTAATAACATGCATGTTAAGATAGGCGGAAAAAAAATAAATGCTGATGTCAAGGTTGTTGACGGAACCCTTGACTACAATATTTTACTCGAAAGTCCATGGGTATATCCTATGACTACCATTGATTCTATGTACCATATTTTAGAATGATCACCTTTCCACATAAAGCTGTTATCACAGTCATCAATAAACTATCATTCTTTGACTCCACCTCCCAGGTAACTAGAAGTGTTCTGATAGTTCACGCACCCCAACTCGCACTTCAACGCATTGGTGTATGACTATTAAAGGATTCCACTCTCATGGGAACCTTTGCATTACCGCCACCTGCAACGTCAGCAGAAATTGCAAGCATTGAAACTTGCTACATGATCTCTTCAACTCCATTTGGCTTAAGGAATAGTATGGGTGATTCTGAAGTTTTTATGTTGGATGCGTTTCTCTCCCCCAGCCATATTGAGCTGGTATATCAATCAATCTATCTGTCTTGGGCAACGAATCTAAAATAATCATCGCTGGTTGTTTGGGTTGATCGTTCATTAGATTTTGGTCGTCCATATGATCCCTTTTCCTCAACTTTCTTGACAGATGAGAATATTTTGGAATCCATGATGTCAAAAGAAGAACCATAGGAAGATTATCATCATTGTTCCCATCTTCTTGATTATGAAGAAAACAATCTTAGTAAACTATATCACCCATCGATCAATTTTTTTTTCGAATTCTTTTCCTATTAATGCAATCGATTATGAGAAAAATTTATCAAATATTGAAGAAACCATTTCTATTGATATTTCGACCAAAAATATCATGGTAGAAAATATTCATGTTGACGTGTCTTGTTCTCCATCAGAACTCAAAACATATCGCTCTCTCTTTCGTGAATTTAGAGATATATTTGGCTGGTCTTATGAGGAAATGCTAGGTATTGACACTAGTATCATTAAACATACTATTAATATGTACACTGATTTCAAACCGGTACGTCAATTTCCGCTGTTCCTCTAATTGAGTGGGTTTTCAACATTGTTCTTGTTATGAAAAAACAAGGAACCATCAGAGTGTGCGTCGATTATATGGATTTCAATCTTGCTTGTCGAAAAGACAACCATCCAACTCCCTTTATTGACCATATTATTGATGATTGTGCTGGAAGCGAAATATTTTCATTCATGGATGGATTTTTTGGCTACAATCAGATCAATATCCACCTAAAGGACCAATATAAGACAGAATTCATCCATCCCTGGGGCACATTCTCTTACCAGAAACTACTGTTTGGTTTAAAGAATGCTGGGGAAACTTTTAAGAGAGCAGTGGATTATGATTTCAATGACATTAAGCACATCATTCAACCTTATCTAGATGATTTACTCGCACACTCACGAAATCAGACTAATCACTAGATGCATCTGAGAGCTATATTTTTACGCTTCTGACACTACAAAATATGCCTCAATCCACATAAATGTGTGTTTCGTGTTGGTTCTGGTCGTTTTCTCAGATTCGTCGTCTCAAAATAAGGAATTCGAATAGACCCATGAAGGTATAGGCCATTCTTGATTTGCATGTGCCCCCAAATTTGCTTCAGTTATAGAAACTTCAAGGAAAGGATAACTTCCTAAGGAGGTTCATAGCCAACTACGTCAAAATGGCTAAAGGATTTATTCAGATCTTGAAAATGGGGATTCCCTTCCATTAGGACCAGGTTGCGCAAGATTCTTTTTATGTTGTCAAGGATACTCTTGTATGAGCGTCATTAATGTATCCCCCCTTTATCACAGCGATTATTTCTTATATATTGTCGCGGCTAATAAGACCATTGCTATGGTATTGGTCCAAGTAGAAAATGGGATAGAACATCTGATCTATTATTTGAGTTGTAATCTTAATGATACAAAAGTGAAGTATTCATACTTAGAAAAGCTTGTTTTGGTGGTTGTTCAAGTTGTCCAAATATTTCTCCACTATATCCTGTTCTGGAAGACCATTTTTATTTTAGATTGCAACCCCATGACTTACATTTTATCACGTCAATTTCTGGTGGGTAAGTATTCAAAATGGATTGTCATTTTTGTAGGAAATTGATTTGGAATTCATCAAATCAAAGTCAAAGAATTCTTTGGTTTTGGCTAACCTTCTTTGTGACCTTCCATATGAGAGTACTACTACTACATTGAAACCATCTATTCTTGACAAGTCTCTATTTCTGATCAGATCACCTGATCCTTCGTATGGGGATTTCATCATTTATCTTTAGACCCAGACTTTTCGGCCTGATACCTCTCGCTCTGACCAACAACATATTCGTTACCAAGAAAAATATTATCTGATCATCGGCGATACACTTTACCATCATGGTGTCGATACAATTTTAAGAAGGTGCCTCACTCATGAGGAAGCCAAAAAGGTTTTAAATGATTGTCATGCCAGGGCTTGTGGTGGACACTTGTTTGGATATGCTACCGCGCAGAAGATACTCCGCACTGGTTACTTTTGGCCTACCATATTTCACAACTGCATCCTCGTGGTCAGAATTTTTCATGCATTCCAAATATTTGATTGTAAAATCTGCAAACCGCCAGCACCAATCCATCCTGTTGTATCCGTAGGACTATTTTTGAAATGGGGTATTGACTTAATGACCTGTAACCTTCGTTCATCTGGGGGGAATGGTTATATTATTGCTATAGTAGACTACTTTACCAAGTGGGCCAAAGCGATGCCTACATTCAACAACACAAGACAAACAACTGCATTGTTTTTCTTTAATCATGTTATTTCATGGTTTGGGGTCCCACAGGCTATAGTCGCAGATCATGGTAAGCATTTATGCAACCATATGATGACTGAATTGACTGCCAAGTTAGAATTGTCACATGATAATTATACTCCTTATTATCCACAATCAAAGCGACAAGTTGAGGCTATCAACAATATTCTTAAACGTATGCTTCAAGGAATGATAGGAGCTTGTAAACGAAACTAGAATTTGATCCTATACTCGGCTTTGTGGGAGTACCAAACCTCAGTGAGAAACGCAACCGGATTCACTCCTTTTCAATTATTGTCTGCTCTCGAAGCTATCTTACCAATCCAATGTGAAATATCTTTGTTGAAACTCGCAATCAACTTGTTACCTGACACCTTGGATGAAGAAGCACATATTTTTAACCTCATACATATTTATGAAACACATCGTGAATCCCGATTGGCCAATGAAGCACATAAGAGACGTATAAAGGTGCAATACGACAAGAATTTCCAACCTTGCATTTTCTCAAAGGGTGACTTGGTCCTTCTTTATGATCAAGAAGCTGATGTAATAGATATAGGAAAATTTGAGCCATTATGGCAAGGCCCCTATATTGTCAAAAGTGTTCTTGCTAAAGGTGCCTACGAGTTGGTTGATTACGATGGAATTCTATTTCTGCAGCCTTGAAATGGGTTGTATCTGAAATACCACTATGCTTAATCATGAGCATAGTAATTTTTTGTATTATATTGTATATATATGTTGTTGATTTGCATTCACTGTCTTATTTTTTTTTTTAGAGTTTTCTTGAGGTTAGTAATCCACTTTACAGTTCATCATAGATGTTTGAATCCTTGGAACCATTTGTTGGATATGTCGATGGCGCTAGTTGTAGTATGGAAAACCTATCCTTTGCAGTGTGGGCCATTTTTTCTCTGAACAACAAGTTAGTGAGTTTTCAAGGGATTTGTATTGGTCGATCTATTAGCCACTGATAAATTCTGTTATACCAAAAAGTGGCTAATTTGGTTCTTCAAAACTTCAAGAGATAATTCCCCTTTGAAAACCTATCATATTTGAATGTTTTATGAATATAACTAATCTTTTAGTTAATATTCACTGTTGTTTCCCTTAAAAACCTGAGAAATCTGTTGTTTGCTGGAAGAAAAAGACTACTGAAAAACCCCATTTTTCATCATTTTTACCCCTCCTTTCATTGATAAAAACCCCCATTTTTGTCCCCTTTTTCTTCATAAAGTCCCTCCATAAGCCTTATCTAACCTTCAAATGCACTCCAAAATCCCTTTTAAACCTTATTTTTCTCTATTATTTGGTTTAAAAATGCCTTCATTCCCCTATCAGAACCACTAAATTGGCTTAAAAACATTGTCTATTAGGCCTAAAACAGTCCAAAAACATTGTAAGTGTCTTAAGCCCGCGAGGGCTTAAACTCCTATAACCCCCGCTTCTCATAAGACCGAAAGCCTCACAACCGGGTGCTTAACGGACTTAAAACCCTTTCCAGAACCTCACTTTCCTTTGTATTTTCATAAAAACCCGACCTTCCTCTGTATTTCAAAAAAATCGATAGTTTGAAGTTTTAACGAATCTCGACCGTCGATCTAAACCAATCAACATTCATCAGCTAATCACATCACAAACTTTCATTTGACCCTTTTCTTGGTTCGTTTCCTTTTCTCTGATGCGATCCTGCGATCTTTTCTCCATCGTTGATCTATTCTACTCTGCCCAGATCCAACGGTCGATATCGCTCCCCTTTTTAAAATCTGCCCTTCTCTTTCTCCCCCATCAACAGATTGAGATCGTCCATCACCCTAATCCAACGGTTCACATTTAAACCATCGTTTGACCCCACCTCCCTTTTCCACCGTGCATCTTTCCCTCCGTCGCGTGCGATCCACACCGTCGGATCTCTAGCCTCTGATCTGACGGCTAGAAACCTATTCCACGTAATCTAGTGCCTGAACGTTAATGCCAAAAAATTACACGATATGGGAAGTATTAAAAAGACACATTTCAAGCGCATACCCATATCGCGTTTTTTTTGGAAAATTTTGAAACCACTGCAATTCCGCACGAAAACCATTCCGATTTTCCGCCATACCACCATTCCCCAATGCAATGATTTTCCTCCTTTTAATTTTGACCGTCAATTATTTTAATCCGACGGCTCTCCTTACACCTCATCTCCATTCTATTTTGATCTCCATTTGTTCTCCCAAGCGCTTCATCAGTCAATCTCAACCGTCCATTAATCCTAATCCGACGACATAGATTAGATTTCAACCCCAAAGCCATTTCACCCTTCTATCCTACTGAAAGACTCCTTTATTCAATCTCAACCGTTCATTCTTTCGATCGAACGGTTCTCATTCAAAGTTGTGCCCAAACTCCATTTTTACCCCATTTTGCTTCCACCAAAGGTTTTTTCCCGGTTTTATTACATTTTCTTCCATTATATTATAATGTTACCCGCTCCACATTATAAACTTCTAATTGATCTCAGTCGTTGATCAACCTAGATCAAAAAACCGGACTTAATCTGACCCTCATCCATCCTACCTCCTCCTAATTGAAACCCACCAAGTGACCTCGACCATTGGATGTTTCCATCCAACGACCTTGATTCAACCCCCCACTCAAACTTCAATTGCACCTAGTTAACTACTTTTTCAAGGATTTTATCGCTTTTACCATTGCATTTACCCATTCCGCATAGCTCCATTCCCTCCATCTAACCTCTGAAGTAGTTTTAACCAAAATTCCGTAGGATTTCTTAGTAAGTGTTTGGTGTTTTGCAGGGTTTCAAATAGTGGTTGCTCTATGTATTCCTACAGTCCCATTCAACTGACATTTTCAGCCCAGAATGACGATTCTGTGGATTAAATCAAAGAAAAAGGATCTGCATGGTAAGAAATATGGATTTAAATCATCTGGGTCATGATCCTCGATCACAGAAACCCTCCAATAACAAATAGCCACCTGTGAAAACGAACAAACGAAGTGTGTCAGTGAAGAATCAAAGATAAAGGGATTAATGCCTAAGCCTGAAGATCAGGGTTTTAATCCTCCATTTTGGAGAATAAAGACAGTGTTAAAAAATGAATAATCTGAAGATGAATATCGAAGCCTAATTAGGCCTAAAACATAGAACAAAGACAGATTTAATGTGTTTTAGGAAAAAACAAAGGAAAATATCAGTCCAAGGTCACCTTAGAGCCACATCAAAGGGGCTAATTGAATCCCCCAACTACCAAAGAGCCACCTGTGGCCTTAATAAATCAAAAGAAGGCTTACTTATTGCCCAATTCGAAGATATTTTCATAAAGACACCTGAACAGTTATTACCAAAGAAAGAAAAAATTCTAAACTATCAGTGAAGTTATTTTAAAAGATAAATAGGCCTCGAATTCAATCTTTTTACCCATTCAGCCTAAAAAGATAGAAACAATGTAAATGGAATAGAATCATAATTCAATGCTCTCCTGCCTTAGGCCTTGCATGGTTTTCAAGGCTATAAGTTGCATTTAATATATAATTTATTATACTTCAATCCTAAAACTCTTCCACCTCCTCATTTCTTCTATAAATACTTCTGAAGAAAATGAAAATTTTTTGGTTGATTGTTCACTAGTTTTAATACTGAAACTCTCTGAAATAATACATAGTCTGTCTGAAGTTTAGGAAGAAATCGAAGTCTTGGAAACCTGATGATGTTGTTGCATGCTTGTTCTTGAGAAGGCTCTACCATTCGATCCATGAGCTTGGCTATTGGTGAACTATTCTAAACTGTTTAATGTTTTCTCCTGTTTTCATTTTGTTCCATAAATGCTTACTACAGTAGGGTGAAATTTTTAGGCTAAGAAATGACTCCTAGAAGCACCTTAGACCTGTTCATCCTTCACTATTTTATGTTTTCTTCTGCTGAGGTATTTTAGAGTCTTTAATCTCTCTCTTTAGTCCTCATACTTTTTTATTTCTCTAATAGTTCAAATAGTTGGATTCAACATGATTTATGGTTTTCCCTGCTTGTCTGCTACCACTTAAAAGATGTTATTGAAGTCTTCGTTTGAAGTACCATTATTTATAGTTAGCCAAGGAGGTCTATTTTGATCGTGCCCTTTGTCCTTGCTTGAACAATTTTTTTAAAGGTATTTATAGTTGTAATCATATATGTTTTTAGGTGTTCCCTCTTCTATGACTGCAATTATCAGTGAATATTTTATGTTTTCTAAGTCATTTGAAATAAAATATTCGAGGAAATACGATGTGCTCCTGAATCTTAGATTTCATTTTAAAAGTTGTTTTGAAGTCATTATTTGCTTAAAGTGTGGTTTGTAGAATTCATGGTTAGCCCTGTCTATCAAATACCTCTTTATTGTTCAAGTTATGTTTTCAAATTCCCTTCATTGATAATTCAAACTCTCTTTCCAGATCATTGATGTCCATCTCATTCACAAAACCAAAGGATCATGTGGCCAAGTTAGATTTTCCCTTTGATATCCCATATCCATTGATAAGTTTTTCATAACCTCTTCTTGACTCCATTGCCCAATGAATCTAATATTTCTCCTTTCTACCTATCTTTCCTAGACCTTTCATGTTCTTCTATATCATTCAACGAAACAAACAAACAAACACTTGCACTTAATAACTAGTCTAAAACTAATACTCAAAGCAAACAAGATAAACCTTTGCAAACAATTAAATTTGAGAGATCTCTCTCTGAGAACAGGAGGACTAGATCCTGGAACTCTAAACATTGGTTTTGATGTTGCCTTGTCTTTTGATTTTCCAATCTATCAAAACACAGGACCCCAACATAATGGCAATCACGGTGGGACACATTGAGTACATAACAATCTATAAAACTCTTGTAGACTTAGTAATTCCTTAAATAACCTCAAGAACTCACAAAACCCAAAAATATTTCAGACTTGCTTCATAATAAACATGGTGGTGGAACCATAAATCATTTTACCTTCTCAAAAAGCTAAAAATTTTCCACCTGGGGACTCCACTAGCCCCAGTAGGCCCATTACTCATCTAGGTCTCCATATTTCCTTAGGACTGTGTTAACCAGCCTTGAAGAAGTTTGGAAGCCTATTCCCATACTAGATAAGACATTTTGAGAGGCAAAACTTTCAAAACAATCCCTAAAAACTTTAGCCTCTCTAATTTTTGAAAAAGCAGTCTGGCTTCACATAGGATCAAGACTAGATCTCATCCAGGCCCTAATCCTCCTACAATAGTTGACAATCCAGAGATAATTCTATGGAAGACTTCTAAATCTAGAAAATGAACTACTGATAGGAGCCTCTTAAGAACAAAGTCTGTCCCTGAAAACCTTGTTGTCTTAGAGGATTTACACTTTGATTTACATCATACAAAGAACATCTTTAGAAGTAGATCTCAAGGTGATTTAAACCAAACTGATCTTGACATTGCAGATTTTCAACATAGCTTTAGTAGAGAAGCGTCACCTTCCACTCCTCCTGATTCTTAGCTTCTTCACCACTTTAGCCTTTTTCATAACAATCTTCTCAAAACCACTTTGCTGGCCCAAGTATCTCTTCCACTCCAATCCATACTACCACTGTTCGAAACACTCCATTTTAGCCCATTTTCCCTCTTGTAAATCCACCCCTTGTAAATCCACCTTTCTTTCTAGCCATGGCAACGTGGTATGCCCCATTAGTGTTACCACAACCTCTGCTTCCCTTACCAAATGATTATAAATCAAAAATTCCCCATTTCACTGCAAAAGAGTCTACAATAGCTCAACATCATGTAGATAGGATGGAAGATGCATTTGATTACATGGAGATAGAAGAAGAGACAATTAAGATGAGAATATTTGCCCAAAGTTTAGGAGGAGATGTAAAGAAGTGGTTTAAAAAATTACCTCCTAACAGCATCAACGATCTCCTTGCTTTGCATCAAACATTCATCAAAAATTGGGAAATAAAAAAAAACCCTCTCCAAATACTAGCAGAGTATAGCAGTCTCAAAAGAAATCCAGGGGAGAGTGTTCATGACTACTCCACTAGGTTTAACAGTGTTTACAATGCTCTTCCACCTCACATTAAACCTCCCCAAGGCATGGCCTTAGTAAGATACCCTGAAGGTTTTCATGCTGAAATGGCCTCTCAATTAAGAGAGAAAGATTACTTGACTCTAGAAGACATGCAACAAGGAGCTGTGAGTGTAGAAGAAAAATAAATTGAGAAAATAAATAGGTTGAGATCAGAGAAGAGGGTAACTTATAAATATGACATTGTACCCTCAACCTCAACTTCTGACACCAAAATTTATAACCTAGTGAAGGTAATGGAGAGGATGCTTGAAAAGATCAACTTGAATGATAGAGTGCCACCAAGAGAACCTCAAAACAACGAAAATAGAAATAGAAATCAGAATTATAGAAGAAAAAACAACCAAGATAAGAAAAAATAAAATGACCAATAGATTAGGCCTCCCTTCCAAAAAAAATATGTAGATAAATATGAGGAAGATAGGGAGATTTAAAGGTTGGGAGAAGGTCATGTAAAATTGATTGGATCAGACAGTGGGGATGATGTTTTCCTCACTGAAGAAGAACAAGGTTTCTTCTCTGATCAAAATACAAAAACCTATGAAGATTCTGATGATTATAGATTGGGGTTTGAAAATGCAATCATGGAGGTGCACAAACAATATGATCTTAGGAGAAAAGGGAACATAGACAATTTAAAAGATAAAAACACTAGCACTGCTGTTAAGAAAAATGCAGAAAATCAGCCTTAGAAAGCAACAGAGAAACCCAACATGTTGGCTAAAAAACCAAATTTAAACAAAGAGAAAAGTAGCCAACCAAATTTTGAACAAAGTACCCCTAGCACTTCAGCTAGTGGTCCTAACAAACTATCCCAATTAGCAGTCCAAACAAATTTCAGCAAATCAAAATTGCTAAAAGGAATTCAATTGAAAAAACAGATGTAAATATGACCAAATCAATTTTTCCTTTCAGCCTTGAGGGAGAGATTGCAAAGATAAAAATTACCACCCGCCTAGCTGAAATAGTAACCCAAGAAGTGTACAATAACCAAGTTTTAAAAGCTTTGAACTTAGGAAGTTATACTAACACTTTAAACTTGATATATGACAAGCCTGAGTTTTTATTTGGTCCAAGAGTTGAAGGAAAATACCAAGAAGGAGTTGTCCCTCCCTTCTATTTCAGTCTGAATATACATTATAGGATATTACACAATGCAATGTTAGACTTTGGAGCTTCACATAATCTTATGCCCAACGTAGTAATGGAAATCTTAGGCTTAGAAATTACTAAACCATACAAGGATTTATATTCCTTTGACTCAAGCAAAGTCAAATTCTTGGGTTTAATCAAATATCTATGTGTTAACTTATCTCAAATCCCTACTAAGAGTCTAGTAATGGACGTAGTTGTAGCTGACAGTCCCCCAAAGTATGGCATGCTTTTATCAAGATCATGGGGAGACAAAATTCAGGGGAGCCTTCAAATGGACATGTCTTATGCCACCATCCTTGTTTTTAACCAAAACAGAAGATTATACAGGGAATCGCACATGAAATACATGGTGATCAATATAGATAGACCGAACAACTCTCCAATCTATTCCATTCAATCAAGTTTAGATTCCTCTATCTTATACAATGAAGATGAAATCACTCAACAAGAAAAAGAAAACAAAAAGGAAATCAGTTCACCAGAACAATCAAATCTTCCCCCAAATCAGATTCAAAACATTGAAAATCAACAGCAACAACAAAATGAAAATGATGATGATATAATTTGGACAATAAACTTTGATGGATCTTGTAATAAAACAAGTGCAAGGGTAGGTGTATGAATTCAAAATACAAATCAGAGTTTTTCATATAAACTGGATTTTCCATGCACAAAGAATATTGCTGAATATGAAGCACTTCTCCTTGGATTACAATTGCTTAAAAAATTAGAAGCCCAAAAGATATCAATCTTAGGAGATTCTGAACTTATCATAAGACAAATCAAAGGAGAATATTAAACTAGCAACCCAAGACTTAGAGAATATCAAAATGTTGCCCTTGATTTATTGAAGACCTTCAAAAAATATGAACTCATTTTCATTCCAAGAGCACAAAATCATCTAGCAAATGAACTTGCCTTAAATGCCAACAACTGCCAAATACCTCAAAAAAAAGAATAGCTTAGTATAAAGGTAAAACATAGGCCTGTAGTGCATGATAATGAGGATCATTGGCAAGTGTTTCACTCTGACAAACACATAGATTATTTCCTAAAATCAGAAAATGATTTTGACATATCAACATCAAAAACCAGCCATGAAGAAGACTGTTTTGACAATGAAAAAATCCCAGAGATAGAAATAACATATTCTGTTGATATAAATCAATATGAAAATCCCTTTGAAGCAGAATTAATTTACAGCACAGACCAGAAAGACTTGGAAGTTTTACAATGCAAGAATGAGAAAATTCCAAGGGGTATCACACCTTTAGAACACCTCTTTGATTTAAATTATGTGGCCAAAGAAACAAGAATGGAGCCTGTGGAAACAGATGTAGAAGAACATAACATAGGAAGCCTAGAAGAACCCAAGATGATTAAACTATCCAGCACTCTCCCAGCTCACATAAAATTCCAATACATAGAGATATTCAAAGAGTTTAAAGATGTTTTTTCTTGGGGATACAAAGATCTGAAATCTTATGATACTAGCATCATTCAGCACAAAATCCCTCTTAAGGAAAATCAAAAACCTTTCAAACAAAAAGTAGGGAGGATAAACCCTATTTTATTACCTTCAGTTAAGGCAAAAATTGAAAAGATGCGTGATGCTGGGATTATAGTACCAATTAGATATTCAGAGTGGGTATCAAACTTAGTTTCTATTAGGAAAGAGACAGGGGAAATCAGGCTCTATATTGACTTCAGAAATCTAAATAAAGCCTCCCTAAAAGACAACTACCCCTTACCTGAGATGGACCATATACTTCAAAGGGTAGTTGGGTCAAAAATAATATCATTTTTGGATGTGTTCTCGGGTTACAATTAGGTGTTAGTTCTCCCCAGTGATCAACATAAGACTGCTTTTACTACACATTGGGGCACCTTTATGTATGTCAAAATGCCATTTGGTTTGATGAATGCAGGGGCCACCTTCCAAAGGGCCATGGACATAGCCTTCTCTAAATATATTGGCTACTTTATAATAATTTACCTTGATGACATAACCGTTTTCTCAAAAACTGATGAATAACATTTGATTCACTTCAGAAACGTTTTTGACAAGTGTAGAAAATTTGGCTTATCTTTGAATCCCAAAAAAACACTCTTTGGTCTCCAAGAAGATAAACTTCTTGGTCATATAATTTTAGAAGAGGGAATCAAAGTAGACCCTAAAAGGATAGATGGCATATTGCAAATCAGCCATCCAAGAAGCCTCAAAGAATTACAATCTTTCATTGGGAAGATTAATTTTTTGAGGAGGTTTATCCCCAACCTTGCTAAGCTATTGAAAAATATTACAAACATGCTTAAGAAAGAGGTAGGTGTAAAATTGACTTTACAAGCTAAACAATCATTTGAACTGGTTAAAAAAACTCTCACTCAAATAGAGTCTTGTTTAGTCCAGATTTCACCACAGACTTTTATATCTTTTCTTTTGCATCTGAGCATACAATAGCTGCAGTATGCAAGAACAACCAATATCCTTCTTTAGTAGGGCCTTAAGAGATGCTCCTCTCAAATATAACATCATGGAGAAGCAAGCCTTAGCATTAGTGAAAGCATTAAAGGACTTTAGAGTCTACATTTTACACTCTCACATAATTGATTTTGTTCCACATACTGTTGTCAAGGATATTCTAAGTCAAGACCCTAATGGTAAAAGGGGAAAATGGATTGCAACCATTCTTGAATATGACTTAGAAATCAGGCCCACCAAACTAGTTAAAGGGAAAGGATTAGAAAAACTCATGGCTAAGTCAAAATTCCAAGCACAAGATATGAATATGGTAGATTTGTTGGAAGAAGTAGAAGAATTCACTGCCCCTTTCATTGAAGAAATATTTATAAGTTCTCCTTGGTATGCTGGCATCATTTATGTGCTTTTATATTTGAATGCCCCTCCTTCTTTGTCTAAAACTAAAGCTAGATTTTTGAAACAAAAGGCTTTGAGTTATTGCATATTAGATGGGGTATTGTATTGGAAAAATGTTGTTGGAATTTTTCTTAAATGTTTACTTGAAGATGATGCAGGAAAAATCGTGCACGAGTTGCATGAAGGAGAATGTGGAGTACACCTCTACTAGAAGACCACAGCAAACAAAATCCTTAGATTTGGTCACTATTGGCCCACCATTTTTTCAGACACTCAGAATTTAGTCATGTCTTGCCATAAGTGTCAAATTTTTGATGGCAAAAGAAAACTCCTTCCCTTACCTTTACATCCTATCAGTGTTGAGACACCCTTTCAACAATGGGGCTTCGACTTCATTGGGGAAATTCACGAATCTTCATCAACTTAACATAAGTGGATCCTCACTGCCACTGACTACTTTACCAAGTGGATAGAAGCTATACCCTCTACGAATGCTACTGACTCTGTCATTATCAAGTTCCTTGAAACAAATCTCCTATCCATATTTGGTTGTCCTTAAAAAATCATAACAGATAATGTTGTTGCCTTTAAATCTAAAAAAATGGTTGATTTCTGTTACAAATACCACATTACCTTGGGCCATTCTACTGCTGATTATCCCCAAGGAAATTGATTAGCTGAATCGTCCAACAAAGCCTCATCAATATCATAAAAGAGTTGTTGGAGCAGAATAAAAAATCATGGCACAGTAAGCTGGTTCATGCCTTATGGGCTGATAGATTATCTACAAAGAAGTCAATAAATATGTCTCCCTATTAGTTGGTCTATGGCATGGATGCAGTGTTCCCAACATCATTAGGAGTTCTAGTCATGAGACTCCTTCAAGAAGTGAAAATTGAAGAAAATGATATGCAGAGAAGAATCAACCAAACAATTCATTTACAGCAGAGTAGAGAAAAAGTCTATGAAAAAAAAAGTTAGTCCAAGAAAATATAAAGAAGCTATTTGACAAAATGACTAAGAAAAATAATTTCCAAGTTGGAAATGTGGTTCTTAAGTGGGATTCAAGAAGGGAAGTGAAGTGAAAACATGGAAAGTTTGAGAACTTGTGAAAAGGACTGTATGTTATTCATGCTGAGAGGGGTCACAATGCATTTTTCTTGAAAGAATTGAATGGAGAAGATCTGTATGGAGTTCCTGTCAATGGCAGGATGCTCAAGCATTACTTTTGCCAAGAATAATGAGTTTCAAAGAATTTTGTTTTCCATTGTGAATATCATTGTTTAAACATTACATTCAAAGTTAGAAAAATAAAAATCCAAAAACAATAGAAAAGAGAAAAGAGGGCAGATTGTAAAACAACAAAGGTACAACCCCATACAAAAAAATAAAAACAAAGTCTGAAAGTGTGCAAGCTCGAAATTCCACTCCTAAAAACACACTTCTAATTAGTCATACATCCTAATCATGACTAATTAGTTCTCAATTTACTGCTGATAGGTTAGTGAATTAGATTTTCCAAACAGCTCAATCTTGGTTTATCAGTAAGATAGATTAGGTTAGAATAAATAAGGTTCAAACATGCTCAAAACTTGAACCTTTGATATTGAAAGAGAACTGGTTCTAATATATTCAAAACTTGAATCAGAAAGAGAGAAAAGACAGCTAAAACAAATTCAAAATCAGAGCTGAAGAGATAGTGAAGGAAGTTTTAATTTTCAGATCTTAAGCCTTCACATTTTGTTTTAAATTTTCTGCAAAATAATAGTCTATGTACAACTTGTTTTTATGCCATAGATCAGCAACAAGTTAGACTGTTCAATCCTGGATTGTCTGCTTTTAAATTTTTGTTTTTGAATTTAGAGAATAAAAGTCTGTCAGACAGTCTAATCTTGACAGACAGTAGTTAGGTAGAGAAGCTTATGAACTCAACTGTTTAAACTGAGTTTATGGAGAAATAATATTAGACTTAGATTAGTTTTTTGTTTTTTCAAAAGAATAAAATGTTTTTGAAGAGATTTTTCCAGTCTAAATGCACTCTGAAAAGAAGAAAAAATGTTAGGATCATTAGGAATGGGTAGGTAGACATGTTGTCTTGACAGAATTTCATTGTTTTAAATTGTTGTAGAGATCATCAAAAAAAAAGGTTGCTGCCCAATGGATTAAGGCATTGGTTTAATGAAAGCCAGAGATTTGCATCTGAGATTCTAGACACCTAAAGAACTAGCTATCTTCCCCAAGTGGAGCCAGTGTTAGCCACTGATAAATTCTGTTATACCAAAAAGTGGCTAATTTTGTTCTTCAAAAATTCAAGAGATAATTCCCCTTTGAAAACCTATCATCTTTGAAGTTTTTATGAAGATAACTAATCTTTTATTAATCTTCACTACTGCGTCCCTCATAAACCTGAGAAATCTATTGTTTTCTTGAAGAAAAAGACTGCTGAAAAACCCCATTTTTCATCATTTTTACCCCTCCTTTCATTGATAAAACCCCCCTTTTTCATCCCCTTTTTCTTCATAAAGTCCCTCCATAAGCCTCATCTAACCTTCAAATGCACTCAAAAATTCCTTTTAAACCTTATGTTTCTTCGTTATTTGGTTTAAAAATGCCTTCATTCCCCTATCAGAACCACTAAATTGGCTTAAAAACACTGTCTTTCAGGCCTAAAACAATCCAAAAACATTGTAAGTGTCTTAAGCCCCCGAGGGCTTAAAATCCTATAACCCCCGCTTCTCATAAGATTGAAAGCCCTGCAACCGGGCGCTCAACGGATTCAAAACCCTTTCCAGAACCTCACTTTCCTTTGTATTTTTGTAAAAACCCGACCTTCCTATCTATTTCAAAAAACCCGACAGTTCAAAGTTTTAATGAATCTCGGCCGTCGATCTAAACCGATCAATGGTCATCGACTAATAGCATCACAAAATTTCATTTGACCCTTTTCTTAGTTCTTTTCCTTTTCTCCAATGCGATCCCACAATCGTTTTTCCACTATTGATCTATTCTCCTCCACCCAGATCCAACAGTCCATATCGCTCCCCTTTTTAAACTTCGCCCTTCTCTTTCTCCCCCATCAACATATCTGGATTGTCCATTCCCCTAATACAATGGTCCACATTTAAACTACCGTTTGACCCCACCTCCCTTTTCCACCATGCATCTTGCCCTCCGTCCCGTGTGATCCGCACCGTCGGATCTCCAACCTCTGATCCGATGGCTAGAAACCTATTTCGCGTAATTTAGTGCCTGAACGTTAATGCCAAAAAATTACGCGATATGGGTGGTATTAAAAAGACACATGTCGAGCACAGACCCATATCGCGTTTTTTTTGGGAAATTTTGAAACCACTCCAATGCCATGCAAAAACCATTCTGGTTTTCCGCCATACCACCATCCCCCATTGCATTGATTTTGCTCCTTTTAATCTTCACCATCAATTATTTTAATCTAACAGCTCTCCTTACACCTCATCTCCATTCTATTTTTACCTCCATTTGTTCTCCCAAGCGCTTCATCAGTCAATCTTAACCGTCCATTAATCCTAATCCGACGACATAGATTAGATTTCAACCCCAAAGCCATTTCACCCTTCTATCCTACTAAAAGACTCCTTTAGTCAATCTCAACCGTTCATTCTTTCGATCGAACGGTTCTCGTTCAAAGTTGTGCCCAAACTCCATTTTAACCCCATTTTGCTTCCACCAAAGTTTTTTTCCCTCTTTTATTACATTTTCTTCCATCATATTATAATGTTACCCGCTCCACATTATAAACTTCTAATTGATCTCAGTCGTTGATCAACCTAGATCAACAACTCGGACTTAATCTGACCCTAATCCATCTGACCTCCTCCCAATTGAAACCCACCAAGTGACCTCGACCGTTGGATGTTTCCATCCAACGACCCCGATTTAACCCCCCGCTCAAACTTCATTTGCACCTGGTTAACTGTTTTTGCCAGGATTTTCTCACTTTTACCACTGCATTTACCCATTCTGCACAGCTCCATTCCCTCCATCTAACCTCTCAAGCAGTTTTAACCAAAATTCCACAGGATTTCTTAATAAGTGTTTGGTGTTTTGCAAGGTTTCAAATGGTGGTTTCTCTGTGTATTCCTACAGTCTCAGTCAAGTGACATTTTCGGCCCATAGTGACGATTCTGTGGCTTAAATCAAAGAAAAAGGATTTGCAGGGTAAGAAATCAGGATTTAAATCATCTGGATCATGATCCTCGATCACAGAAACCCTCAAATAACAGATAGCCACTTGTGTAAACTAACAAACAAATTGTATCAGTGAAGAATCAAAGATAAATGGATTAATGCCTAAGCCTGAAGATCAGGGTTTTACTCCTCCAGTTTGGAGAATAAAGACAGTGTTAAAAAATGAATAATGCGAAGATGAAGATCGAAGCCTAATTAGGCCTAAAACACAGAACAAAGACAAATATAATGTGTTTTAGGTAAAATCAGAGGAAAATATCAGTCCAAGGTCACCTCAGAGCCACATCAAAGGGGCTAATTAAATTCCCCCAGCTACCAAAGAGCCACCTACGGCCTTAATAAATCAAAAGAAGGCTTACTTATTGCCTAATTCGAATATATTTGCATAAAGACACCTGAACAGTTCTTACCAAAGAAAAAACAAATTCCAAACTGTCAGTGAAGTTATTGTAAAAGATAAATAGGCCTCGAAGTATATCTTTTTTCCCATTCAGCCTAAAAAGACAGAAACAGATTAAATGGAATGGAATCATAATTCAATGCTCTCCTGCCTTAGGCCTTGCATGGTTTTCAAGGCTATAAGTTGCATTTAATGTAGAGTTTATTATACTACAATTCTAAAAATCTTCCACCTCCTCATTTCTTCTATAAATACTTCTGAAGAAAATTAAAATTTGTTGGTTCATTGTTCACTAGTTGTAATACTGAAACTCTCTGAAATAATACATAGTCTGTTTGAAGTTGAGGAATAAATTGAAGTCTTGGAAACCCGATGATGTTGTTTCATGCTTGTTCTTGAGAAGGATCTATTATTGGATCCATGAGCTTAGTTTTTGGTGAAGCATTCTGAACTGTTTAATGTTTTCTCCTGTTTTCATTTTGTTTCATAAATTCTTACTACAGTAGGATGAATTTTTTAGGCTAAGAAATGACTCCTAGAAGCACCTTAGACCTGTTCATCCTTCACTGTTTTATGTTTTCCTTTGCTAAGGTATTTTAGAGTATTTAATCTCTCTCTTTAGTCCTCATGCTTGTTTATTTATCTAATAGTTCAAATAGTTGGTTTCAGCATGATTTATGGTTTTCCCTGCTTTTCTGCTACCACTTAAAACTTGTTATTGAAGTCCCCCTTTGAAATACCATTGTTTATAGTTAGCCAAGGAGGTCTGTTTCGATCATGCCCTTTGTCCTTGCTTGAAAAATTGTTTTAAAGGTCTTTGTAGTTGTAATCATATATGCTTTTAGGTGTTCCCTCTTCTATGACTGCAATTATCAGTGAATCTTTTATGTTTTCTAAGTCATTTGAAAGAAAATGTTTGAGGAAATAGGATGTGCTCCCGAATATTAGGTTTCATTTTAAAAGTTGTTTTGAAGTCATTATTTGCTTAAAGTGTGGTTTGTAGAATTCATGGTTAGCCTTGTCTATCAAATACCTCTTTATTGTTCAAGTTATGTTTTCAAATTCCCTTCATTGATAATTCAAACTCTCTTTCCTGATCATTGATGTCCATCTCATTCACAAAACCAAAGGATCCTGTGGCCAAGTTAGATTTTCCCTTTGATATCCCATATCCATTGATAAGTTTGTCATAACCTCTTCTTGACTCCATTTCCCAATGAATCTAATATTTCTCCTTTCTACCTATATTTCCTAGACCTTTCATGTTCTGCTATGTCATTCAACCAAACAAACAAACAAACACTTGCACTTAATAACTAGTCTAAAAACGATCCTCAAAGAAAACAAGATAAACCTTTGAAAACAATTAAATTTGAGAGATCCCTCTCTGAGAACAGGTGGAATAGATCCTGGAACTCTAAAGATTGGTTTTGATTTTGCCTTGTCTTTTGATTTTCCAATCTATCAAAACACAGGACCCCAACACGATCGACAAACAATATCACTGAGTATAACGTGTTGATCGAACTTATTTGTGATGCCATTTCATTTGGTATTAACCGTATCATTATAAGGTTAGTCTCACAACTTGTGGTACTTCAACTTACTAGTGTTTATTCTGTTATAAAGCCAACACTACATCATATGTTCCTAAGAGTTTGACTTTTGGAAAGACACTTTGATTTCATTCAATATCAACACATTTATAGAAACTTGAACAAATTCTGATTCTTTGGTGAATTATGTTATAGATAGACATTTGCAACGCATGTAAAGAAACATTAACATAATTGAATAGGATTGCACAATAAACATAAGAAAGCAATGAAATCAAATAGATAAATAGTTATAGGTTTTTACAAAAATTTGTGCCCAAAGTGTTGGAACAGGGTCCCCTAACCATGTTTTGATATGTTCCAACAATGAGTTTTTGATATATTTCTGTAGTAATTAGTCTAGCGCAGGGGGTTTTGGGTGGGTCAAAGCCACCAATGTATTGTAATGGGTCAAAGGGTAGACCTAGAGTCCGCAAACCATGGTTTGCGGACCACAAGATAACACATGCTATGATGATATAAATAGGTAGATAGTTTGAGTCTAGAAGTAAGATTGATGCTACGTATGAAATTTTGAGATCTGTTTGGGTAGTTTTGGGTAAGGGCTCCTACTGGCTATGTGCACAAAGATCCTCAGTCCTGCTGTGTGTGAACCCCACTAGCTTTGTGTGCGGGCTGCGACTTGGGTTTGTAACGTGGTTTTGGATGTTAATGAACATAGAATCTATTGAAGTATTTCTACGCTATCTGAACTAGTTGTGTTTACTACTGAAGTACCTCTGCATTATTTGAATGAGTTGTGATCATGTTATTTTGTGATGATAATTGTTGATGCAGACGTGGATACGAAGGTGTTACTAATATCTTCTTAATAATAGTAGATTTTTTATGTTTACATGATGTTACATTTTTAAGGGCTCGGCAATAAGATGGTTTCTGTGTGAACCTAATGGAACTCAACAAGATCTACCTTAATTAATTATTCTCCCCTAGGGTGCGGAAACCTGGTTCCAACACCCACCCATACTACTTCGGGTGAGACCTTGGCCTGCGAAAGTAGGTCATTACCGAAAGGGCCAGTAGTATAGGGGTTTGTTGGCAAACCTCAAATCTGAACTTGGGTCAGGAACCCCCAAGCCAAAAATTGGTTCTGTTGCCAAGACCGGGAGAATTTTGAGAGAGATATCAGGTAATGCCACGAGGCCGTTGGAGACCAAAGAAATTGGAGCTCGAAAACTAGTTCGAAAAATAGATTTAGGAATTTTTGGTAAAAGAGAATCACAGCACAAAGCTAACAGTTGAGAAGTGGAAGAATAAATATATTTTCACAAAAGTATATGAAATTTTCTTTTTAACTTCTGGGCACAAGCTCCAGGAGTGGCTAGCATAGCTAGTATAATTCCATATGTGTTGGAAAGACGATCAGGTTATGCAGTGGAATCTAGAATTGATTCAACATTTGGAGAAGATTGACAACACAATCACCCAAACTATAGATCATTGAGTGGATAGTGTGATAGGAGGACTTATAACAAAATTTGAAATCGATCAGTTTGTATACAACTCTGAAGTGGATAAGAGGTTCTTCAAAGGATTCTGAGGTAAGTTCTTGCGAACATTGCCGCTACTAATTAAAATATTACTATGCGAAAAAGGAATTTTGTGCAGCCATACTAAATGAATGACCTCTGATCAGGGTGAGAGTAAAACACGAAGTGGTAAGTACTACCAAGTCAACTGAGAAGGGGATAGATCCATCTACAGCCCATTAAGAAAGCCATGCACACATGTAAGAACTAGCCCTCTGACTACACCATCATCGAGTCTGCATAAGGGCAAGAACTCCCCTACCCATCGGCCACTACTGGAAGAGGATATGGCCACACATATGAAGTTTCCAACCTTCAAGGGTGTTGGAGATGAATACATGGACTGATTTTGGTTCGTAGCAGAATGAGTATGGAAAACGCAGAATGTTGCTAGCGATGTTGTAAAAAAGGAACAACTATCCCTTGCCTTTGAAGGAAGGGCACTAGATTGGTTCATTGGGTACATAGGCCAATATGCAGATCTATCAATACAAGATATTAAGAATGCTTTAAAACAATAGTTTCTGAAGCCTAAGTCCTATGCTCAACTGGTGGTTGACTTGAAAGACTTTAAACAAGGACCCATTGAGTTAGTATGGGAGGCTGATCAACAGCTAAAGAAGGTTATCAGAGATGGGTAATTTAAGTATGAGGATAGAAAACACAAGGAATGGTTCATTACCATGCTATTACCTCACCTGCACGTGCTTATGGGTCAACAAACGATTGAGACACAACATAAAGCCTTGGAGATTGCTATGAAGCTAGAATTTGTGCCAAGAGACAATGCCCAGTTTGGGGTATAGTAGATCCAGGGACAGGTGAAGGAAATGCACCTCAAAATCTAGAATTTGTGGAAAGAATGAGGAAAATACTCTAGCTTAGACGTATGGTGCATAAGATGCAGGGTGTCAGGCCACACCAAGGATCAGTGCCCTCTACTGGTAGACTACATGCACACTGGGGGACCCAAGCCATTGCGCCCTAAAGAGGCTACGGGACCAAGCGGTTCCACGTTATGGTGCGCTAACTCTCACGTAGATGGACTACATGATACCAACCACTGCCCCCGTCTTGGTGCCTATGTTCCAAAATTGAAGCAATAGTGGTGCCGATTCTGCTCATCTGTGGGACATGACAAAAACAACTACCAGACATATGAATTAATGATTGAATGAGGAAACCTGTATAGGGTACAGGCTGACCCTTCATCACCACTACCTCACTCAGGATGAGGAGGCTCCCCAGCAAAAGTCCAGGGAGGGGGAAGAGGCAAAAGGGAAGGTCAGGAAAGAGGGAAATTGATCTGTTATAATTGTGGAGAAGTAGGGCACTTTGCAAGGGACTATCCAAACCCCAGATGATAATCTTGCAGATATTATAGGCAATTCGATCATGTGATTGAATATTTCTTGGTACTAATTGCAAAGATGTAGGAAAAACAAGAGACCTAAACATAGAATGTACAAAGGGATAAGGAAGAACCACATCATGAGGGACCCAATATTAATGTCATTACGCGCAGTGACATGGCTACTGGAGGAGCTGAGGAAAGAGCTGTGGTTGAACCCTTGATTTGAAAATCCGCTATAAAAAAGGAAAGCTTGTACCTACAGAAGGGGAAATAAACCTTCCTAGAGGCTTGCAAAGACTTTGCGAAGGATGACGCATCTACTTCCAATGCTCCAACAAACTTAAAAGTGGACAAAGAATTCAAACCATTCCTATAGGAATGTATGAAGCTACTACACAACCAGAAGGTAGTAGAAAATATTCAAGCACTAATAGACAGCTGTGCAGACTAAACTGGCCTTCGAACAGAAGTTAAAGGCGTTCACAAACTTTACAAGCATAAGAAACACACTGGTCAGGAAATGCGACTAACTGCGCATATTGACGATTATGAAATTGATCATGTCATCCTATATCTGGGATCTGATGCGAATGTCCTACCCAAACAGACATGGTAGAGGATGGGAGAACCTGAGATGGAATGTTCTACTATACAACCGCTCATGGCTAACCAATAGAAAATCATACCATTGGGGAGACTATCAAATATTATGGTAGATATCATAGGGGTTAAATTATATGTGGATTTTGAGGTAATTCAAATTGAAGAGGATGCAAACACTTATCCTGTGCTCCTCGGATAGGATTTGGATATATAAATCAGAGGAATTATCAACTTGAAGAAAAGGAGCATGGTTTTTGAGAATGAGAGTACGAGAGTGATAGTCACTCTAGACCCAACTGAAGGAGAATGATATACAGAACCCATGTGTGAAGAAGACGACATGGATCATATCTATAAAATAACTGCCTAAGACAAGGATTGGATTAATCCCATGGCTAATGCAGTTCTTTGCTGGAAGAAAGATAGTGAATGCCTCTCAGACTTTAACGGGGAGATAAAAAATAGGTAGAATGAGTTGCATGGCATCTCTATGTTAAGATATCTTAAGATCATGAAGAGCTTCCAGCGTATCTCCTTAGAGGTAAGAGATCTACTTTACTTTGATGGTTCTAGTAGTATTAAGGATTTTCTTAGAGAATTCAAAGGATAAGTGCCAAGGGAGAAAAGAATGCGGGCACTTAACCTAGCCATACATGCGACCCTTGTGCAGTGGTTGGAGACTCTTAAGGCGACGTTTCAGGACTGGGAGGAATGTCGCAAGATGATGATCCTATGGTTTGAACCTCTGGTTCACCTACGTATGGATAATTTCCTTGGCCAAGGGGACTCATGCAAGCACTTGGCCGCATGGATGGAGGTGTGGTGCGAAAGCACTAGGGACAAATGGGTCCACATGTTCATTCATTCCTTGGGGCCAATCCCCACCGCATGGTATTTGGATGCAGAGCTACATCAATGTACATGCCACTAGGAGACCATCAGGGACGATTTTGTAGGGACGTTCGGATTGATAGGTGGAAGTGAGGCATTAGATGAAGCCTTGTAAGACATAGATGCCATAGTATTTTATGAACTGTTGAAGCCTAGAAAATCTCTGCTTCAAACATTGGGGAAAACCACCCGGTCGGGACCTTAGGACAGCTCCTTTTCCGTTTGGTATGGTGGCTCCGACTGGATTTAAAGGACTAGTTTCCTTATAACTAAATGGGTTGGTTTGGATGGGTGAAAATGGGACTAAATTAACTAAAATAAAACTATCTAATTTAAACTAAATACTGATAAATAAATTCTAACACTAACCCGGGTAATTATATGTGAATACAACTTAAGATTGTTCCAATTTAATAATAACCATGAAAATGTATTATTATTTAAATTGAAATGTGCAGAAACAAATAAAGATAACTCTGTTTAAGAAATTAAACAGAGTTGTATTAGCATATTGCATTCATCATTGTATACCATCTATATATACTTATGAAAGATAACGTTTCAATTATACTCATAAATGATATATAAAAAGAAGCGTTGTGAAGACAAATATATATAAATGATAGCAAATTTTAAAGCGAATATCATAAGACAAAAGAAATTAGCAGTGAATATATAGAAATACCTTATTCATCTTGAAGATTTTCAAATGAAATGTGATACTCTAATCCAGTAACTCTGATGCAAAATCAAATTCCAAGGTACAAAAATGCAACACTTCAAAGATAATTCCGCATAAAAATCACCAGATGTGATCCTTTAAAAAATATATAAGACAGTGGAGTACAGAAATGTAATCTCCAAGTCAAAAATATTAAGATCCAAGACCCTTCTCTAAATGCATGAGAAGGGTTTAAATACTACTTAGCTAAATCTAAAATAGTCTATTACAAAAATTAAGGATTCGGTTTAATGACCGTCCTTTTCCTAGGCTAAAATACAGTAAAATTAAAACTAAATCTAACTATCTATGAACTTGATCTTTAAACTTGCAGGCATCTAGCATAGTTTTGAGAAGATGTGGTTGGCCGACTTCAGAATTCAACTGTCCTGAAAAGACAGAGTCGGCAAGTGTAGGCGCAATCTTCTCTGTAGAATTGATGATACAATTAAGCGCATTGTGCTGACTGTGTGGCTTCACCAAGTACGTCCAGTATGAGTCCCAATTTAATCTTGTCAGCCCTTGGATTGATTTTTCTCTTTCTTCTGCCTTTTGCCTCCATTCTGTTTGCAGTTGATGTGCCTGTGGGAGATATCCTGGAACAGTTTCTGAAATTAAATTTGCTTTGTGTAAATTATCATTTACACAATTCGTAAGAGTGTTTGCCGCTGTAGCCACCTCTGCTGCTGCCTTCTCTTTGTGCATTTTCCTTTATTGGAGCTTTTTGCTCTGTTATTAATTTTGCAATTTCATCTTGATTTTGCTTCACCATTTTCTCATATCATACTTCAGCCAAAGTAGTTTCTTTTTTATAGTTTTTACCTTTCGCAATAGTTTTTCTCTGTGCCGAACATGCTCCACATCTTTTTTCTTGCTCAGCGTTAAGTGCCTTGAATTTGGTCAATGTTTCCTCATTTTGCCTTACAGTTATTTCAAGTCTCTTCAACTCCCGACTTTTCTCAAGAAGAGCTTTATGTTTCCCTGAGAACTCCTGACCTCCAACAGCTTCTTTAGTAACTTCTAAAAGCTCTATAGAGGATAATTTTGGCAAACTTACATACCTTATCTTGTGGTAGAAACTGTGTCAAATTTCCCACTTGGACATTTGAACTTGTGAACAGCGTCTAAAACATCCTTTTTTGGTACTGTCCACCCGTGTTTGTTTTTCTTCAATGGTTCATCTCTTTTGGTCCATTCCTGTGTGCATTCTGACGAATTCGCATGTTATCTGGCAAATTCTTCCATAAATTTCTTATTATAAGGCGCATGAGTTTCCGGCAACTTATACATCAGCCTCACATCTTCCGTGGTGAATGACCCGATTAGCTCTTGAGATGGAGTTCTAAATTGCCTGTCTGAAATATTGGTGCTGTCCAGCACCCATTTCACCATGTCTGTATACGGGAGAATCCTCGGCCTTGCCGCTATCTTATGCAGAAATGAACAAGCCAGTTCTTTGAGGGTTGCTTCAGATGTATTACTAGAACCTGCTTTAGCCGTAACTTTTAATACCACGGGATTTTCTTCCTCCAACAAATTATACATTCCTTCCCAAGTGGATATACCGGCATCCTTATTGCAAGTGGTGTCTGCATATAGTGAAGCCATTTCTCTGTTTTCAGAATTCGAGCTCTTCTCCTTCTTACCCATAATGTTCTGTGAAAGCTTTGTATAGACGTTTGCTCCTTCATGCCTGCGTTTTACGAGTTAAATGAGAGTAATGGCATGAGAAAGGTGATGAGACTGTTTTAAATGCAAAGGCGGATGAAATATATTATTTTAACGTGAAATGACTTTCAATCAAAACAAAATCTCATTTACCATTAATTGTCAATCCAATCATTTAATCTAATCATTAAAGCGCATAACAAATATTGATATATGGGAATATTGCCTTTGAACAACGCGCCTACATGAATTTGCGACATTGCGATCTGCGATTTCCTGCGCAATATCGCAATGTCGCAATGTCGCAATATCGCAAAATGAAACCATTGTAATTTGTAAATAGCGCAAAAGCGCAAATTGCGCAATAGCGCAAAAGCGCACATCGCAAATCTCGCAAAAGCGCAAAATTGTAAATAGCGCAAAAGGTATTCGTTTAACATTTCTGTTTTCTGCGCTATGCGATCTGCGACCAATATGTTTATTGTATAGGCTTTTTGGGATCGCATTATCGCAAAAGCGCAAAATCGCATTTTCAGTTTTATAAAATATATATACCATTTTGCGATGGATGCGCTATTTTGTTTAAAGAACAATTTTATTGTAATCTATCATAAACTTAAGTGTTTCTTAATGTTCTTTCTAAGGGATTTCTCTAATTTTATGATAGAAAGTTTTATTTGAAAAGGAAAACAAATCCTAATTGATTTTTTGGATTTTTTAACTAAGGGTCCCCATTTATTTAGTATTATTACTAATATTAAATAAAAGGGGGGTTGTTGCTGGTCACAACAATTGGCGATTCACTAAAAGAAAAATTTATCTCTGAAAAAATAAAATGAACAATATATCTTTAGTAAGTAAAGATTTTTAAAGATAATGAAAACTACCTTAGGATCATTCAAATAAAATTTAACTATGAAAAAGAAATAAAAAATCATTCACAATTTCTTTCTAATTCCTTAAGAATAAAAACATTTTTGGGTTATCTCAAGCTTTGATTGGTGTTAATAATGAAGTAAGTGGATTTCTCCAAGTTTTGGTTTTATAATATACTCTATTGCCATAGGTATTGCCTCTGCTGCCAGCAAACGTTCATAGTCTCGACAAGGTTACCTTTAAACCATTAACCATTCATTGTCCCATCCAACTAAAATTATGACTTTTTAAAAGATAAATTCATAAGACCTATTATCTCATGTTTTTGTATTTTACTTATTTTTTATTTTAAGAGCCATTGTTCTGGTTTGGTAGCTAGTTAATAACAATGCCATTCACTAGTTATAATTAAACTGAACAAGCTGGCTCGTGATGAGACCCCTTGTCTTATATTTATAAGCCATTACCCTGTTTTGGTATGCAGTATTGGTAATGTCAGTTTTATTACTTCTTATGAACATGGTAAGTCGGCTCATAATGAGACCTCTTATCTCTTAAATTTTCATATAATTTCTTAAAATTACATTCTAAAAAATCACAACTTAAATGGATGGGGTGAAATAGTTTTATCCTTAAGAATCAATGGATGACAATTTTCAGAGTTTTTTGAGTTCCAAAAATTTTGAAAAAATATTTACTTTGATAGATAACCTTTCTCTGCTTAATAAACTTATGATCATTTACATTCTTCTCAAGTTTTCAAAAGATCATGAAAATTATTGAAATAATCTTTCAAAGTTTAACATCTTATTTTAAACTATTCAAAAACTGTGATAATTACTTTAAAAATTCTTATTTACACAAAATAAATATTTATAATATTCTTCCTAAGAAATTTTCCTAAATAGTAAAGAGTCAATTATAGACTCATTAACAACCTTTATTTGCAAAAAAAAAAAAACAATCAAAAATTATGTAGAAAGGAATATGTACAGTTTAAGAAGGGGTTACCTCCTTATGAAAAGAATTTCTTCAAGATAAGCCCATTTACAGGAAGAGATTCTCTCTTACCTGTTAGATCTTGGAGTATGAATGTATTTGAGCCTATCTTTTCAACGATCTGAAATGGTCCAAACCACATTTTCTGAAACTTGGTATGCTTACCTTTTTCTTCATGTGCTTTATCCCATTTCAGAACAAGATCACCAATTGACAAAATTTTTGAGCCGGTAGAACTTGCATCAAAAGAAGATTTTACAAGCTGTTGATGTTTTTCATGAATAATTTTTTCTTTATCTCTATCTTCTTCTAGTTTAAGGATTTGAACATATCTCAATTGAATGGATGAAGAAGGATTTTCTTCAATAAATTGCACTAGGGCTAGTGATGGAAGAGTTAAATTTGATGGTATCACAACTTCTTTTCCATAAACCAAATTGAAAGGTGAAGTCCCTATTGAAGCTTTTTCAGTGATACGATCAGCCCATAATGCAAAGATTAAAGATTTGTGCCAATTCTTTTGATTTTGATCAACGGTCCTTTTAATGATTTTTATAAGGTTTTTGTTAGTGGATTCAACCAAACCATTACCTTGTGGATAATAATTTGCTGAATATTTTAATTTAAAACCTCTTTTGACTGCAAATTCTATTAAACTATTTCCAGAGAAGTAAGATGCATTATCAAAGACTAGAGCGTTAGGTACACCAAACCTGTTTATGATGAATTGATCTATGAAATCAATAATTGCATCAGAATTGGCTACCTTCAACGGGATTGCCTCTACCCATTTTGTAAAGTAATCAGTTGCAGTAAGGATGTACTTGTGCTGTTTGGAAGAATGAGGTATTATCTCACCAATAATGTCAAGCCCCCATTGTTCGAATGGTTGCTCAATAGTCACTGGTTGCAAAGGAAAAGCTGGTTTCCTTTGTCTTCCACTTGCAGTTTGACAAATTCTACATTTCCTTACATAATCATGCGTATCTTTAAAAAGGGTAGGCCAGTAATAACCAGCACGAATTATTTTGTGAGTTGTGGTATCACCTCCAAAATGACCTCCTGCTAGTCCATCATGCAACTCCAGCAAAACCTTTTCAGCTTTAGTCTTTTCAAGACATCTTAATAAAATTGAATCATAATTTTTTCTAAATAACACATTATCAATGATCTCATATTTAATAGCCTTTAACCTTAAAGCGCGTTTACTCTTATAGCTGAGATTAGAAGGAGCATACCCATTTTTCAAGTAATAGATAAGATCAACATACTGAGATCCGGAATTTGTAACACTTATCTGACTTACTTGAATATCTTGATTTGAATCTTGATTTTCTGGTATGTTATGAGCTCCTACCAATAATCTGCAAAAACCTTGTCCTCTAACAATCTTAGCTGGTTTAATATCAATATCATATTCTTGCAAGGCTATTACCCAGTTAGCTCTCTTTTCTCCTACTTCTTTTTGAATTAATAATTGCCTCATTGCAGAGAATGGGACAATGATTTTTGTATGTGTTTTCAAGAGAAAAGGTCTGAAATGTTTGATTGATTTAAACATAGCAAAGGCTTTTTTTTCAACATCAGAATAATTAAGCTCAGCTCGCAGATTTGAGCTAAAGAAAGAAATTGGTGCTTCGATTTCTTCGTCATTGAGTTGTGTTAAAAAAACTGCATAGGATGTTTCGGTGGCCAGAGTATACAAAGTAAAATCTTTAGAAAAATCTGGGGTATTCAATGTTGGTGCATTAATGATCGCTTGTTTGATTGCCTCAAAGGCTTCTTTCCCTTTATGCCCCCATTTGAATACTGAATTCTTCTTGATCATATTTTGCATAGGTAAAACAATAAAAGAAAAATCAGGAATGAATCTTTTAACAAAATTGATCTGTCCAAGAAATGATTGCATGGATTTTTTGTTATGAGGTAAAGAAATATCAGAAATTTCTTTCACTCTATCTAGATCAATATATATACCATCTTTTGACATAACAAATCCCAAGAGTTTTCCTTCATCCAAATCGAAGAAAGATTTCTTTGGATTTAAGGAAATACCAAACCTTCTACATCTTTCAAATATTTGCTTTAGGTCATGTAGATGATTGGTTCTCTTTTTTGAAAATATTGTTATGTCATCAAGATAGAAAACAACCGATTTATTGATCAGACCTTTAAATTCTATGTCCATGGCTCTTTGAAAAGTTTCTCCTGCATTTATTAGACCAAAAGGCATTTTCTGATAAGCATAAGTTCCCCATTTTGTTCTGAAAGTTGTTTTCAATCTGTCATCTGGATGAACTAAAACTTGATTATAGCCTGAAAATCCATTGAGAAAGGACATAAGTTCAGAACCAGCTACCTTTTGAAGTATCTGTTCCATGGTTGGCAATGGGAAATTGTCTTTTAAACATGCCTTGTTTAAATTTATGAAATCAATACAGATTCTTATATCACCATTCTTCTTCCTTACAGGTACCATATTGGAAACCCAATTGGAGTGCCTGACAGGAAAAATGATTTTGGCTTTTAAGAGTTATTAAGTTTTGATTTGATTTGACTTTCGAGATTTGGATGAATCTTTCTCAACTTCTGTTGAACAGGTTTAATATCAGGAAGCATTGGAATTGTGTGTTGAATAACCGAAGTATCATACGTTTTTAAATCATCATAATTCCAAGAAAAAACGTTTTTATACTTGTTCAGAAGTTTAATGAACGCATTCCTTTCCTCTGGTGTTAAATTGAGTCCTAAGTTAACGTTTTGAGGTTTAGAATCAAAACCAAGATTTACTAATTCAAACTTCAAAGTGGAAATTTGAAGTTTAGCATTAGTGACTTTCTTGAATCTGTCTTTAATGTCATATAAATCCTCTAATTTAACAACAGATTTCAGAATTGGATTTTCATTACCTTTTGAGGCAATTTGAAAATCATGATCATCTTCGTCAATAATTTTCTCATCATATGATTTCTCTGAAGTCATGAAATTTAAAATATCTTGATCATGATATAATACTCTCCAATTTGTAACATTATCTGGGACAGATGGACGAAAAATCAATTCTACAGAAAACCTATCAGGACTGCAATCTTCAGCAGGTAGGAGTTTAGATGCAACATTAGCTAACAAGTCAGCTGATGTATTCTGATTCTTAGGAATAGGAGAAATATTGAATGCTAAAAAATGAGTGGTGAGATCTTGTACTAGGGTTTGATAGTGTTTAAGATGTCCTGAAAGGCAATGAATAGTATTCCTAACTTGTTTTATGACAATTTCGGAATCACCAAATACTTTCAAGTATTTAACATCTAACCTTATAGCTTTATAAAGTCCTTGAACCAAGGCTTCATATTCTGTGGTATTGTTAGTTCACTCAAATTCTAACCTAAATGACAGCATGGTTTTCTCTCCATCTGGATCAATTAAGATGCATCTAGCTCCAGCTCCATCACTAGACTTTGATCCATCAAAATATAACGACCAAAATAAAGACTTATCTATTGGCTTATCTACAATTACATCAGAAATATTTACAATTCCGGAAGGATCAAATTGTGAATTTTTTTGTATTTGAGAAACAAAAGTATTTACATAAAAAGGTGGTTGAGGTGCTTCAAAGTTTCCCAGAAATGATTCAGCAGAATAACCTCCAAGAATATTGTTGTTGAATGCCACAGGCTCATTAGGTTGTTCGAATTCAGTGACAGTGTGTGTCATATGTTTTTCTCATTCAATTTTGATTTGATTTGGTTTCCCTTTGTAGGGAAGCCACATATGTGAATAATCAGTTGAGATATAACCATTAAGTTTTGCAGACCAGTCCCTGCTTAAGATTAATACATAGAATTCAGGAATATCAGCAATCAAAATATCAATTCTTTGGAAAATCCTAGGGTCAGAAGTTAATCTGATAGTAACTGAATTGATTTCTCCTACAACTTGAACTTTAGAGCGATCCAACTGAACGATATGAACTGCTGATTTCTGTGGTTCGATATTCAATTTGGCACAAACAGAAGTAGGCATTATATTGGAGGAGGCTCCAGAATCAATCAAACAATTGTGCAGATTTTTATAGTACATCTCATAAGTTAAAAGAAAAGGAGGAGTTTGAGAATTTGACTTTTCTCCAATGAGCACTGTATCAGTAGCATCCACCTTATCTGGTGGCTTACCGGCTCCTCTAGCTGCTTTTGCAACTACACCACTTGGTAAAGGAGCAATTGGTGTAGCGTTTAATTCTTTCAATAGCAACTTTTGCTGGTGTTTTAGTTTGCTGAGTTCATGTAAGGAAATGTTGGCTGTGATCTTTTTCATGTCTTCAACAATGTTGTACTCCATAGGATTTGACACCACTAAAGTCTTTGTTGTTGATGTGGGAGGATTAGAAGAAGATGGCTGATTTTGAGTAGGTAATGGAGAAGTTTTCTTTACAGGGGATTTGTCTTTGGTACTTGGAGTTGTAATTTTCTTTTTAGGAACTGTTTGTACTGGTTCTGATATAGATTTACTCCTAGTACTTACAGGCATAGCTTCTTCACTATCAGATTTAGGGAGAATAAAATCCCACATTCCATTCAATTCAGCTATTTCTTCATTTTCATCTTCCTCATCTGATACTAGAGATGTATCTTCTTCTTCTTCTTCTTCTTTTGATTCTGCATTAGAAATTGCATTAGGAGGTTTAGATTCAATTTGGTTTCTTCTGAAATTTCGGAATGGTTTCTTGGTAGAAGTTCCAGCTACTTGTTTTTTAATTTCAACCATTTCATTTGACATGGTTTTAAGAACTTTCTGTAAACCTTCCATGTCGTATGGGTCTTTGGCCTTTTTCTTTGAATCATATTTGAAGCTAAATTTCTTTGATTTCCTTTCCTTAATAGCATTTTTCTTTTCTAGATAAATAATTCATTTTTCCACTGCAATAGCCTCTTTCATATTCTCAGCTAACGTAGGTTTTGCAGCTCTATCTACAAAAATTGCTATGTTTGAGGGTAAGGCAGTTATGTACCATTCAATTCTGACTTGTTCACAGGGCTGTGAATCTGTGTGGATTTTGTTCAAGAGTTTGTTGAATCTAGCGTTGAATTCTTTAATGGGTTCCTTGGGTTCTATCTTCAAATTTGAGAGGTCATTGAGTAAAGTTTCTATTGATCGGTCATCTCCAAATTTGGTTAAAAAATGATCTGCAAAAATGGCCCAACTTGTTATGGATCCCGAAGGTAAAGAAAAGTACCATGATTCTGCTACTCCTTGAAGCGTATAAGGGAATAGTCTAACTACAACATCTTCATGTGTGACTCCATTCAAATTAATACCCAACATAAAGTTATTGATATGTTCTTCAGCTTGAATGTGAAGATCTGGGCTAAATTTTGGAAGCCATTTTCCAGGATTGTCTGGTAAATCATGTAAAGGTTCAGCCATGTTGACTGCCCCTGGAGTAGCCCATGGTCTAGCCATTATTGGAAAAACTATTGGAGGATTAGTAGAAACTGGTGGTGTTTGAATAGAAGTTGTTGGAATAGATGATGTTGAGTTTGATGATGATTGAGCAGATGATGATTGAGGAGATGATGATTGAGGAGGTGATGTGGAAACAACTGTACGTTGTTGAGATGGGATTTCGGAAACAGGTATTTGAATATTAGATGTTGAACTTATATCACTTATTGATTCCGATTGATTTTTTCTTGTCTTGAATCTACTAGGTAAAGGGAATTCTTTCGGAGAAATACCAAGTTTTTCACTTTGAAGCCTAGTAAGAGGTTTGGAAGAAACAAATTTTGAAGTTACACTACCTTCAGATATTTCAGACTCTTCTAAACATAATGAGAATCCTTTCAATTTATGAATTAAATCTTGAACTTTAGGAGACTCAGGATTTTGATTGTCTGAATGTTTTGATATTTTGGTAGCGGGTGTATGAATATTCTTCACAATTTCTTCTATAGGATTTTGTATTTCAGAAGAAATTGAAGAAGTTGATGAGGGTGTTTTCCTCTCAGAATGGCTTGTGGAGAAAAATTTACTTGCCATTCATAGCTCATGCCCTCCTTCTAGCGCCAAAAATGTTGAAGCCTAGAAAATCTCTGCTTCAAACATTGGGGAAAACCACCCGGTCGGGACCTTAGGACAACTCCTTTTCCGTTTGATATGGTGGCTCCGACTGGATTTAAAGGACCAGTTTCCTTATAACTAAATGGGTTGGTTTGGATGGGTGAAAATGGGACTAAATTAACTGAAATAAAACTATCTAATTTAAACTAAATACTGATAAAGAAATTCTAACACTAACCCGGGTAATTATATGTGAATAAAACTTAAGATTGTTCCAATTTAAGAATAACCATGAAAATGTATTATTATTTAAATTGAAATGTGCAGAAACAAATAAAGATAACTCTGTTTAAGAAATTAAACAGAGTTGTATTAGCATATTTCATTCATCATTGTATACCATCTATATATACTTATGAAAGATAACGTTTCAATTATACTCAGAAATGATATATAAAAAGAAGCGTTGTGAAGACAAATATATATAAATGATAGCAAATTTTAAAGTGAATATCATAAGACAAAAGAAATCAGCAGTGAATAGATAGAAATACCTTATTCATCTTGAAGATTTTCAAATGAAATGTGATACTCTAATCCAGTAACTCTGATGCAAAATCAAATTCCAAGGTACAGAAATGCAACACTTCAAAGATAATTCCGCATAAAAATCACCAGATGTGATCCTTTTTAAAAATATATAAGATAGTGGAGTACAAAAATGTAATCTCCAAGTCAAAAATATTAAGATCCAGGAACCTTCTCTAAATGCATGAGAAGGGTTTAAATACTACTTAACTAAATCTAAAAATATTCTATTACAAAAATTGAGGATTCAGTTCAATGACCGTCCTTTTCCTAGGCTAAAATACAGTAAAATTAAAACTAAATCTAACTATCTATGAACTTGATCTTTAAACTTGCAGGCATCTAGCATAGTTTTGAGAAGATGTGGTTGACCGACTTCAGCAATCAACTGTCCTGAAAAGACAGAGTCGGCAAGTGTAGGTGCAATCTTCTCTGTAGCATAGATGATACAATTAAGCGCACTGTGCTGACTGTGTGGCTTCACCAAGTACACCCAGTATGAGTCCCAATTTAATCTTGTCAGCCCTTGGATAGATTTTGCTCTTTCTTCTGCCTTTTGCCTCCATTCTGTTTGCAGTTGATGTGCTTGTGGGAGATATCCTGGAACAGTTTCTGAAATCAAATTTTCTTTGTGTAAATTATCATTTACACAATCAGTAAGAATGTTTGCCACTGTAGCCACCTCTGCTGCTACCTTCTCTTTGTGCATTTTCCTTTATTGGAGCTTTTTTCTCTGTTATTGATTTGGCTTCACCATTTTCTCATATCATACTTCAGCCAAAGTAGTTTATTTTTTATAGTTTTGACCTTTCGCAATATTTTTTCTCTATGCTGAACATGCTCCACATCTTTTTCCTTTCTCAGCGTTAAGTGCCTTGAATTTGGTCAATGTTTCCTCATTTTGCCTTACAGGTATTTCAAGTCTCTTCAACACCCCACTTTTCTCAAGAAGAGCTTTATGTTTCCCTGAGAACTCCTGACCTCCAACAGCTTCTTTAGTAACTTCTAAAAGCTCTATAGAGGACAATTTTGGCAAACTTACATACCTTATCTTGTGGTTTAAACTGTGTCAAATTGCCCACTTGGACATTTGAACTTGTGAACAGCGTCTAAAACATCCTTTTTTGGTACTGTCCACCCGTGTTTGTTTTTCTTCAATGGATCATCTCTTTTGGTCCATTCCTGTGTGCATTTTGAAAAATTCGCATGTTATCTGGTAAATTCTTCCATAAATTACTTATTATAATTCGCATGAGGTTTCGGCAACTTATACATCAGCCTCACATCTTCCGTGGTGAATGACTCGATTAGCTCTTGAGCTGGAGTTCTGAATTGTCTGTCTGAAATATCGGTGTTGTCCAGCACCCATTTCACCATGTCTGTATATGGGAGAATCCTTGGCCTTGCCGCTATCCTATGCAGAAATGAACAAGCCAGTTCTTTGAGGGTTGCTTCAGATGTATTACTAGAACTTGTTGTAGCCACAACTTTCATTACCACAGGATTTTCTTCTTCTAATAGATTATACATTTCTTCCCAAGTGGATATACCGGCATCCTTATTACAAGCGATGTCTGCGTATAATGAAGCCATTTCTCTGTTTTCAGAATTCGAGCTCTTCTCCTTCTTACCCATAGTATTTAGTGAAAGCTTTGTATAGACGTTTGCTCCTTCGTGCCTGCGTTTTACGAGTTAAATGAGAGTAATGGCATAAGAAAGGTGATGAGACTGTTTAAATGTGAAGGCGGATGAAATATAATATTTTAATCGTGAAACGACTTTCAATAAAAAAAAAATCTCATTTACCATTAATTGTCAATCCAATCATTTAATCTAATCATTAAAGCGCATAAAAAATTTGATATATGGGAAGATTGCCTTTGGACAACGCGCCTACATGAATCTGCGACATTGCGATCTGCGATTTGCTGCGCAATATCACAATATCGCAATGTCGCAATATTGCAATATCGCAAAATGAAGCCATCGTAGTTATGTAAAATAGCGCAAAGCGGAAATTGCGCAATAGCGCAAAAGTGCATATCACAAATCTCACAAAAGCGCAAAATGGTAAACAACGCAGAAGATATTCGTTTAACATTTCTGTTTTCTGCGCTATGCGATCTGCGACCAATATGTTTATTGTATAGGCTTTTTGGGATCGCATTATCGCAAAATCGCATTTTCAGTTTCATAAAAGATATATACCATTTTGCGATGGATGCGCTATTTTGTTTAAAGAACAATTTTATTGTAATCTATCATAAACTTAAGTGTTTCTTAATGTTCTTTCTAAGGGATTTCCCTAAGTTTATGATAGAAAGTTTTATTTGAAAAGGAAAACAAATCCTAATTGATTTTTTGGATTTTTTAACTAAGGGTCCCCATTTATTTAGTATTATTACTAATATTAAATAAAAGGGGGGTTGTTCTTGTCTGTGTAAGGAACAAATTATTCACCAGAGACTTAGATTGGTACAAAGTCCCTAGCTTTTCCCACAAGGTCTTCGCCGTAGCTTCCCCAGATACATTCAACAATACTGAATCTGAGACACACAATCGTATTGTGCTCTTAGCCTTCCGATCCAGTTTCTTCCAGTCTTCATCTGACATTGCCGTTGGTTTAGTACCTGGATCTACCGCGATCCACTGATCTTTATCCACCAGCAGATCCTCCATCTTGAGCTTCCACAACTCAAAACTTTGACCATTAAATTTCTCGATCTCTATCTTTCCGCCGCTCGCCATCTTCTCTCACCGCAAGAATCGATCCCGCAGATCTCCCACTGAACAGGGTCTACCTCAGGCCCGAACTAAAAAACCCTCAGCAGCAAAGGCGTCCCCTTGAAGCCAAAACAGCTCTGATACCAAATGTAGGTTTTAACCCTAAACAGAAATTATCTACACACGAATCTTATAACAGAAAATAAACAATAGCGAGAGCATAAAACATAAAATAGATAAACACAGAGATTTTCCCCTGGATCCCAAATTGGGACGACCAGCTTGATTTTTCATTATATTCCTTTAGTGTTACAACACATATATGTTGGTATAAGTTGTGCTCTTTCATCTTATTTACCTCATTTTTCCCTTTGTCCATTGCTATCCTAGACCCAATTGACCAATGAATTTAGTTAAAATTACTTTAGAATGATTTACATGACTGACTTGCTAAGTTTTATGATTTTTTTCATTGTAATGCATTTGACCGGAACTAGCTACAGAATGCAGACATTCCGTAGCTAACCGACGATTCTGCAGATGTCTTCACGTTTGGGTATGTTCCAGGTGGCCTCTCAAGAAAAACCGCATATGGGCATATTCCACGTCATGTCTACATTGTTCGTTGCTCACCATGAAGGAAGAAACAAATTCTGGGTATGGTTTTGGTACGTGGGAACACATTTAAGAAGGGAGACTTCTAATAGGACTGTCTTAGTCCAGATGTCCTTTTCCTTTTTACGCAGCCACTTCAAGAGTCCTAATGTGATTTCGATAAGGAAAGACAATGATCCTGGAATTGTTGCAAGTCTTGTTATGTAAATTTGTTATAAAAACACTTGGGAAACCAAGAGCTAGGCTAGATTTTGTTCCAGATTTTGCTTAGATTTTGTGCTACATTTCTGAAGACGCAGATTGCTCTGTTCAAGTTATTTCTCCTTTAATGAAGAAGACAGTATTGTTTTGAAAGCGTTGATTTGATTTGGAGTTAGATTCCATCTGGTGGTAGAGGGCCCCTGCCTCCTGCACGGTTTTACTTGCGTAATTTAGATAAGTATCTTAGCTGCCTTTACGTTTTTGAAGTTCGAATTCGTAGTTGTTTTCATTAGCCACTATAGTTATACTCGTTCTAAAAACTCTTCCAAAAGAAGAAGCTCTTCCAACAGATCATGATAATGAATGAGAAATGGCTATAGTGTTGTAGGATTTAATTATGATTTCTTTTGTTCACTATCACAGTTACACTTATTCTAAACACTCTTCCAAAAGAAGAAACTCTTCCAAAAAATCCTTATGATGTCTAAGGCATGATTGTGATAATGAATGTTTCAGTTGTTTTGTTTTCACTAAGTAACATGGCTGACCTTGCTCTTAAAACGCTCTTCCAAAATATCATAATGATGGGTATGAGATAGCTGTGTTATCTTAGTTTTTAAATTGCTTTCAGTCTTTATGTTTACATTTGCACTGAATTGTATAGTCAGGATTGTTCTAAGAAACTCTTCCAAAATACCAATCATGATGGACAAACAGACTGTATAATTCCATAGAATAATGCATGATAGCTTAGTTAGGATACTCCGGAGTCTAATTGCATTTAACTCATGCTCTGTTATTTTGTTTTGAGTTTGATAATGACTCGTTAGTTCAGCACTATTTTAGACTAGTGACATCTTAAGTTCAGTTTTAGCTTAACTCATTGCATTTGCACTCCACATTTAGTTGTCATTCACTGCATATTAGATTACTTCAGTTGTTAAACTTAACAAAACAGCCTTCATTATTTACAAACCTCTTCTTGTTCCAAATCTATAATTGATTCATAAACATAGGAACAGAAGACAATATCATTTCAAGGCCTGAGGTACTTTTGCAACTTCTTTACTACTTCATAAACAGAGCCTTTCCTCAAAAGACTACTTTAAAAAGAAATCTATAACTCTTGGGCGAGGTTTAGTGATGATTAATTAAGTTGCAGAATAGAGTTAGGAACTAGTCTTAGAGTAGAGATCTTATGATGGTATCAATGTTTTCCTCTGAATATGCTTCAACAAATCTCTAATCATGGATAAAATGTTGCATCATTATAAGCTAGTTGTTTAATTGTTTAGATTAGGATAATTTGCATACTTAGCTTAGGATAATTTGCATACTTATTTGACCATTTCTTAATCTCTTTCAAAATACCTTTGACAAAAGAATTGGACAAGTTAGATTTATGTTTTGATTCATTTTCTAGAAGTCATTATCAAGCTTTGTTTCTGCTTAGTCATAGTTTAGATTTGATTTTGTTTCAATATTTACAATTGCATTTGTCATTTGTCATCAACCAATTAGGCTTCACTCTGTTTTCAATCATTAGTTTCTTTCCACTAGCTTTTCAGTCATAAAACTATCAAAAGACCCAAAACATCATAAATCATCACAAAAGACCTAAAAAATCATAAAACACTAAACACAACGCATTAAGAGACAAACACCTAGGCGCATATGGTGCACTTCACTTCAGCAGTTTACCAACCCTGGTTGACAATTAAATGAACTCAATTTAGGAGACTAGGTTGAGACAAAACATTTTGGCACTGTTGCCGGGGAAGTGAAAACTAGGTAGCCTTTGTTTATTAGCATCCAAAAACAATTACATGCGTAGGGAGAGAGATTCAAGGGGAAGATTTATAAGCAGCAGAAGCAGAATTTTGATTTCTAGAACACCACTTGTTTCATCTAGATCCAGAGCTAGTACACCTTCAACTCAGACCCACATTCCATCCTTTACTGATCCTGGACTTCTAGAAGATCTAAGGTCAACTATTCCATTAGAGAAACCTTCCACTTCATCCACTGAACCTGCCATAGAAGAAGATTTAAAAACTCTTGTTAGGGACACAAACCTTTCCACTTCCACAGGAGAGTCAACCATGGCAGAAGAAGAAGGAGGAGGAGTCTTTAATTGAGAACACACACTATTTGGGGGTAGAGGTAGAGGTAGAGGAGAAGGGGGTAGAGGTAGAGGTAGAGGAGAAGGAGGTAGAGGTGCAGATGGAGGAAGAGGTAGAATAGGAAGCTCTTTTGGGTTCCCTATAATTGATGAAGAAACCAATACAACCATGAAAAACATTTCACCCTCTGTCCTTCCAAACTTCTATGGACTTAAAACTGAAGATCCTGAAACCTTCTTATTTGAATTTGAAGTTTTGTGTAGAACTTATGACTACTTACAAGATGCTCAAAAACTGAAATTATTTCCTTCAACCTTGAAAGGAGCAGCATTGAAGTGGTTTATGATTCTGGTCAACAGTTCTATTAGAACATGGGAAGACATGAAACAAGCATTTCTAGAGAGGTATTTGGATTATTGTATGCCGGTTAATCATAAGGAAGAAGTGTTCAAGATGTTACAAAAAGAAGATGAAAATTTGGAAGATTTGTTGGAAATATTTAATTACAACATCAAAAGGGCAAAAATGGAAAACCTAGATCAAGACACTTTAAAAGCTCTTTTGTTGAAAAAAATTAGGGATGAATGGTTGGATATCCTTAACATGATGGGAAAAGGGGATATATCACAACTCACATTACCTGAAATATCCGAGTTATGTATCAACCTTTCCAGAGGGAAATCCAAAACTGTCAAAGGTCCAAGAGATCCTGCTCTTGCAAGAGCAAGTAAATCTGCTTCTGGGACAGTAAGTAGATCAGAAATAGGACACATGCTCGATGATTTTAAATCTGACATCTTAGGGAGTCTTAGTGAACAAATAGACACCCTCAAGATACAAAACAAGCAAAAGGCTGAATCTGATGCCTTGGCAATATTTTGTCCCAAATGTAGAAAGAAACATGCCTTGAGAGAGTGTCCTTTGGATGTAAAAGTTGTAGAAACCTGTGTCATTTGTTCTGAAAAACATGAGACCAAGAATTGTCCTTCTCTTCTGGGTCTCAAAGCTGTCTTTCAGGAGGAAACTCCTACAGATTCCACAGAGTCTCTCAATTTTGTATCTAGAAGAACTTGGCAGGGACCTCAAACACAAGGATTCCATGATCAAATGTATAATCAACCTCCACCTTGGAATTCTTGGCAGCAACCTTGGCCCCAATTTCAAAATCAATCTCAGTCTTGGGCACAAGGAACACAAAGTCCCTATGGAAGATACTCTCCATACTATCGGTATCCACCATCCTATCCACCATATCCACATTTTTATCCTCAAAATCCTCAACAAAATTTTCCTCAAAATCTTCAACAAAATTTTCAACAAAATCCTCAACAACATCATCAGAACCTACCACATCAAAATCAACCACTCCCATTACCATTTCCTCAAAAATCAAATCAATTGCCTGCTCAACCCATACCAAACCCCAATAATAAAAATCCTCAAAATACATACATGATAGAAGGCCAACAGTTTCCAACTTATTTAATTACTCCTCTAGACCTTAGTGATGTTCAACTTAGGTCTGGAAGAATACTTGAAAAGAGGAAACCTTCTGTGATTATACAAGAACAAGATAACTCTGAGGAAGACTCTCTACGGGTGAATAAAAGTCTTGAGGAAGACACATCCTTTCAAAACCCAAACACTGAAAAATTAAAGCAAAAAGATCCAATAAATTCAACTCTTGTATTAGAGCAACCATCTACATCTACTTCTATACCTCCCTTTCCGGAAAGACTACAAATTGATAGAGGTGTAGAAAAACAAATCATGGTGCCTAATTATGATTTCCTAGATGAGATGAGAAATGTTTGCATTAAAATTCCATTATTACAAGCCATCAAGGAAATTCAAATTTTAGCCAAAACAATAAAGGAGTTGAGTATGAAGAAAACAAGAAAAAGAATAAGAGAAACAAAGAAAATTCAACTGGCAGGACAAATAGCAGACATTATGATGGGCAATATTTCTATTCCAAAGTATCTTGACCCAGGAAATCCAGTTGTCAAAATTCACATCAATGGAATTGAAATTCAAAACACACTCATTGATTTAGGAGCAGCAATAAATATCATGAGTAGACAAATCATGGACAAACTGAAACTTCCTAATCTTCTCTTTACACCCACACTATTACAATTAGCAGATAGATCTGTGATCAGACCAGAGGGGGTAATAGAAGACATTCCAGTGTCCCTAGACTCTTGGGAGTACCCTGTGGATTTCATGATCCTAACTCCTAAGAATAATCTAGGAGGCCATCCTGTTATATTAGGAAGACCTTGGTTGGCTACAACTGATGCTTTTATTAGTTGTAGATTTGGTGATATGTATATCTCTGATGGTAGTTCAACTAAGAAACTCACTTTATATCCTCCAGCTAGGACAATTACAGATCTAGATGACACTCAATGGATAGAGGATGAAGAAGATTTACAACCTCTCTTCACAATTTCAGAAATTAGTGAAGATAATCAAATTCTGAATACTCTAGAAAATTTTGAATCCTCTCCAGAACATAAACATGAATCATTTCAAGAGGGATCAAATATTGAGTTTTTGTCATCAAGGCAGATGTCTCTTCATTCTATGGACAAATTTGGCAGCTCTACAAGTGAAATTTTTCCAGGCAAAACTTTGAACATAAACAAGAACCTAGAAAAATCTCAACAAGAAGAGTTAGTCAAAGTATTACAAAGACATTCTTCTGCATATGCATGGGAATACACTGACATGAAAGGGATAAGCCCCAAGACTTGCACTCATCACATCTATATAGAGGAAAATTTCAAACCAATCAGACAACCTCAAAGACGGATGAATCCAAATCTTAGGGAGATTTTTAAAGAAGAATTGCAAAAATTGTTAAATGTCAATTTCATCTATCCCATTTCAGATAGTCAGTGGGTTTCTCCTTTAGTAATTGTTCCAAAGAAAAATGGAAAATGGAGGGTATGTGTTGACTACCGAGAACTAAACAAAGCTACTCTTAAAGACCATTTTCCCTTACCTTTCATAGATCAAGTATTAGATACATTAGCTGGCAAAAAGTACTTTTCATTCCTAGATGGGTTTAGTGGTTACAATCAAATCAAAGTAGCACTTGAAGATCAAGACAAAACCACATTTACATGTCCTTGGGGTACCTATGCTTATCGAGTATTTCCATTTGGATTATGCAATGCACCTGCAACATTCCAAAGGGCAGTATTAGGAATTTTTTCAGATCTAATACATGATTGTGTAGAGGTATACATGGATGATTTCACAGTTTATGGAAATACATTTGAAGAAGCTTTAGCAAACTTGGAAAAAGTTTTAAAGAGATGTCAAGAAGCAAATCTTTCACTTAGTCATGAGAAATGTTTCATGATGTTTACTGAAGGTATTGTTTTAGGGCATCACATTTCAGGGGATGGGATTAGAGTTGATGAGTCAAAAGTTGAAGTCATCTCTAACTTATCTATTCCAAGTTGTCAAAGAGATGTTAGAAGTTTTATAGGATTTACAGGATATTATCGGAGATTTATAGAAAACTTCACCAAAATAACATCTCCACTCTTCAAATTACTTACCAAAGATTGTGAATTCAAATGGACTTCTGATTGCCAGTTAGCTTTTGAAACCCTGAAAACCAAAATTTCTAAAGCACCTATATTAAGGGGACCTAACTGGAAGTTACCTTTTCATATCTCGACAGATGCTTCCAATACAGCTCTAGGAGCAGTATTGGGACAAAAAGATTTGATTCCCTATGCCATCTATTATACCAGTAAAAATTTGACTCCTGCAGAGTTAAACTATACTGTAACTGAAAAAGAGTTTTTAGCTGTTGTTCATGCCATAAATAAATTTAGACACTATATAACAGGCTATGAAACTTTTGTTCACACTTATCATTCTGCAATTAGATATTTAATGAAAAAATCAATCACTAATGGCAGAGTTATAAGATGGTTATTGCTCTTACAAGAATTCAACATCACCATTCTAGATAGGCCTGGAAAACAAAACACAGTAGCTGATTTCCTATCTAGACTCCAAAATATCAAAGATGACACTCCGGTTGAAGATCAATTTCCTGATGAATATCTTTTTGCAATTTCTACTCACACTCCATGGTTTGCTGATATTGCTAATTATTTAGTTTCAGGAAAATTTCCTTCAATAATGAATGCAAGGGATAAAAGAAAAATCATTTGTGATAGTGAAAAATATTCATGGGTTGCTAATGAGTTGTACAAGACAGGTCCAGATTTGATCATTAGAAGGTGTGTTCGTGAAGATGAGATGCCTGAGATTCTCAAGGCATGTCATGATGAACCTTGTGGCGACACTTTGCAGATAAGAGGACAGCCTATAAGATCCTTAATTTAGGATATTATTATCCATCCTTGTTTAAAGATGCTAAAGAGTATGTCAAAAGGTGTGACAGTTGCCAAAGGGTAGGGAAACCTTCTCCTTCAGGTGAAATGCCATTACAACCTCAGGTACATATTGAACCTTTTGAAAAATGGGCTTTGGATTTTGTAGGACCTATTAGTCCTCCATTAAGACAAAAGAGGTATATATTAGTTTGCACTGATTATGTTACTAAATGGGTAGAAGCCAAGCCATTGCTTGTTGCTAATAAAGCATCTGTAGTTACTTTTCTTTTTGAGGATATTTTTACTCGTTTTGGTGTCCCAAGGGAAATTGTTACAGATCAAGGAGCTCAATTTACATCAAGGCTAGTGGAGAAAATGATGGAGAGGTACAGAATCAGGCATAGAAAATCTACTCCCTATCATCCATAAGAAAATGGTCAAGTGGAGTCTACCAATAAAGTTATTGAAGGGATCTTAACAAAGACTGTCCATTTACATAGAAAAGATTGGGTGGATAGGCTTCCTGAAGCCTTGTGGGCCTATAGAACTACATGGAGAAACACAACAGGCCATACTCCTTATGAACTTGTTTATGGAAAGCAAGTTTTGTTTCCCATAGAGTTCCAGATTCAAACCTTCAAAATGGCAGTTCAGTTAGGACTTGATTTGACGGAGGCACAGAAGCATAGATTGGAGCAAATTAATGAATTGGATGAGATCAGACAAGATGCAGTTCAGAAAACAAGTCTAGTCCAACAGCAAAGGGCTAGATGGCATGACAAGTACATCAAGGAGAAGAAATTCAAAGAGGGTGACTGGGCTCTCTTGTTTGATTCAAAATTCAAGGATTTTCAAGGGAAATTTGAGACACATTGGCTTGGGCCATATGAAATTGTTCGAATTTTTGATAATGGGGCAGTAAAAATCAGAACTATAGATGAAGAAGAGGTCACTTTTCTTGTGAATGGTCATAGATTGAAGCTATATCACAAACCACTCTCAAGAGAATAATTTGTCAAGAAGTTCCAAGAAAGCAGTGATGTGAAGTTAATGAAGAAGAATCTCTCTTCTTCATCAACTTGATTAAATTTTCTGAAGCATTTCTCTTTTAAAAAAAAAAAAAAAAAAAAAACAATAAAGGTATAAACATGAAAACCAATCACTGATTGGCATGTTTATACAGAAAAGATAGGGTGAAAATCAGAGTCTCTCTGACACTCTAACTTTTCCATTTTGTTTTTGCTAGCAGCTGTTACAAAATCATAAGTTCAGATCCATAGTGCTTATGATCCATCTCATTTCATTTCACTCCATTCACTTATCCATCCATATTCCATTTCATTTATTCATTCATACTTCACTTCATTCCATATTTCATTCATCTCATTCCATACTCCATCCACCTCATTCTCATGTCAAAATTTAAAGTTTGAAGTCTTGCTGCAAATGAATAACAAATGTCATGGATTGCAGGGCAGTTCTTATATTCTTCCACTCCAATTCATAAACTGAATCCATTCCATTTCATCATCCACTTCATACATATCATAACTCATCATTCATCTTCATTCATGCCATATAACATTTCACTTATGTCCCAAACCACTCCATTCCATGATTAAAATGCTTTACAGGTACATTTTGCAGCTTAACAGACATTCTGTAGCTGATTAGACTTTCCGCAGCCAGACAGTCATTCCGCAGCTACAAATCCTGAAGGCACTAATCAGCAGACATTAGAATTGCAACAAAATGATCCAGTGTATCCATGAATAAGAAGAATCAAGAAGGATTATGAAGACTCTTCCAAAGGAGAACAAAGAAGACAAAGACTACAAAAATCAAATGAAAAGCAGAGGTAACAAGTTTTGATTATAATGGCATTTCATAAGGTTTAGCATAGTTTTAGTTATGAATCATTTCGAAAAGTTGTTTTAATTATTTTTATTGATCATGACCAAAATACCCTCCACAAACTTTGGATTAAAATCTCTCATTTCAAATTCTATACCCGACATCATTTAAGCGGCTAAAAAGGCTGAAGTGTTTAATTTCCTCACGTCACCCAACCAAATCATTCAATGATGATTTTCTTTTCCGTTGTAAAAATCTCCGTCGTCTTTTCACTCATTAATTCGTTTTCTCCACCTCACTCCATTAACTCATTTCCGTAACTACTTCCATCACTCCATTCTGTAGCCAGCACTTCATTCCGCAAAATAGAGATATTCCTATCACCGTGAGTAGAGCAAAGGGTATATCAGTTTGAATATCAAAGCCCTATCACCGTGAGCAGAGATTAAACATTATCATTGTAAACGCAAAGGTATAGCAGTGTAGAATTTGAAGCCATTTGTCACCGGGAGACAGAGGTATACAAGTGAAGAATTTGAAGCCATTTGTTACCGGGAGACAGAGGTATAGCAGTGTGGAATTTGAAGCCATTATCACCGAGAGACAGAGATATATCAGTGAGGAATTTGAAGCCATTGTCACTGTCAACCAGAGGCATATCAGTCCGAAGTTTGAAGCCATTGTCACTATTAACGCAGAGGTATATCAGTCCGAAGTTTGAAGCCATTGTCACTGAGAACCAGAGGTATATCAATTCGAAGGTGGAAGTTATTGTTTCCGTGGGTAGAAAGAGTATTAATTTGAACATTGAAGAAGCAATTATGGGTTTCATTGTAAGAACTGAACCAGTGGGTACAAAATACCTGGAAGGCTACCCTCAATGTAAAGAAATGTTGCAACAGGTAGGATGGCTACAATTTCTTGAGAAATTTAATGGCTTCCACAAAGAAGTCACTAAAACATTTGCAAGGTCATTTCAAGGAGCTGAAGTTGAAGTGGGGGATGTTAAATTCACTGTCACTGAAGTTTTCATTGCAGAAGCTACGGGATTGCTTAGAAATGGAGAGAGATGGTTCAAAAACAGAGAATTCCATAATGAATCCTGGAAGCAAATTCTAAAATCACCAGGTATGGATATCACTGTGTTTAAGAAAGGAATTCCAAGTTCTGCATTGAAAAATAAATTGAGAAACATACTGCTTATTCTACAAAAATTTATTACATGTGAGGGTAGATATGGCACATTTTATGTTTACCACATTAGACTGATAATGCATTTTCTGGGGGAAGAGTTAAACTTACCCTATTTCTTGCTTCAAAGTTTGAAAAAGATGGCTTCTTGTGTTCAAAGAAGGGTTCAATTTTTAGAGACAACTCTATATCATCATGGCTTGGTTAAAATTTTAATTGAACACCATTTAGCCAAAACAAATGATACTTGGGACAATTTCTTGATAAGAAATCATTTTGAAGAGCCAAAAGAGCCCTCACCTGAACAAGAGCCTACAAGGAGAAGTAGAAAATGGAGAGCTTCAAAAATTGAAATTGACAAAACAGTCCAGGAAAGTAGTGAGGAAATCATCTTAGAGAAGTTGACTCAAATCAAGAAACAACTTAAGAAAGAGAAGGTAATCAGGAAATCTGCCACAGAGAAAGGAGAAGGATCTTCCCAGCCAAGAAGAAGCCATAGACTAAAGGGGAAACTAAGGAAAACTCAGATCAAACAAACAGGGGTGATAAATATAGAAGATGAGGAAACATCTATTGAAGAAGATGTTGAAGAGGATTTTAATGAAGGAACCCCTGAAATTGATCCTGCTCAGCAAAAAGTTTATGACTATGTTGAAACTTTGGAAAGGAAAGCTTCAGAGAGTAGAGATAGAACCCCTAGTCCTCCACTGTCCGAAATAGATGTGTTAAGAAGGGATAGGTATGAGCTAGAAATACTTAATAGACACATCAAAAATGAGAATGATATTCTGAAGGAACAAGTCAAACTCAAAACCGATATGAACTCAACCTTATCTCTACATATAGACAAAGTGGAAAAGGCTAATGAAAAGTTGAAAAAGAGGAACAAGAAGCTAACTAGGGCACTTATCAACTTAAGGTTCAAACTTGTCATCAGAAAACCCAGAAGATCTCTAGCTTCCAGGCAAAGGAGAAGGAGAGGATTAGATGTTCTTGCAGAAGCCTCTGAGTTTATAGGATAAGTTGCATGAGGACATGCAAGAAGTCAGCAGTGGGGGTATGTTGAGCCTCAAGATTTTGCTTTCTTTCATCTTACTTTACCTCATTTTCCTTTGTCCATTGTTATCCTAGACCCAATTGATCAATGAATTTAGTTAAAATTACTTTTAGAATGATTAACATGACTGACTTGCTAAGTTTTGTGATTTTTGTCATTGTAATGCATTTTGACCGGAACTAGCTGCAGAATGCAGACATTCCGTAGCTAACCGGTAATTCTGCAGCTGTCTTCACGTTTGGGTATGTTCCAGGTTGAATTAATCCATCTTGCGGACAAGACCGATCTCTCTAGTACAAAAGGTAACTAGCAACAAACAACCAATTATACTAATCTCTCTCTAACTCTAAGTATATAAGATTCATAAAAACACTATATAGGTGTAAGGCCTACCTTGTATCCAACGCTTGCTTGATCTCGTTGAAGTCCTTCTCGTGCACTGAAAGAACGTTCCTTGTGAATATGCAGTCACAAACAAGCAAAAAGATTACACAGCACCTGTATAGACATTATTATAAATCATACTTATCATAATGATCAAGGAATTTATGAAATAAACCATGAATAGATAGTTTAATGAGAGAAATGAGTATATTTGTATTAATTTCAAATGTAGAAAACCTTTACAACCTGTGCCTTGATGTTGTGTAGGTCCTCCCGGGGTCCGAAGCAGGAATCTCTTCTAGTATGACAAGCATTGCACTCTTTGAACCAAGACAACTAGAAAAGAGTGATTTAACCTCACAGAAAGTCTTATTTATTTGAGACTGAATCTCAACAACATTTAACTTCAAATCTCTTAAGCTTGAACTCCCTTTGAGGCTACCCAAGGCCTCTTTTTATAGTGGAAAAGAGGAGGTTTCTTGTTCCAAATATGAAGGGATAGAATCCTCCTTCAAAGGGATTAGCTCCTTACATCAAGGGGTTAGCTCCATCAAGTGAGGGATGCATGAACCTTCTCAAAGCGTATCCATTCCCGAAAATTCCCATCTAGAATATTCTAGAATTCATCTGAAATTCACTTTTTATCTTCACTTTCTCGCCTTTTTATATTTTACAGAGGTCCGCACCCATAACACAAGGAAAGTGCGGTATGGTTCCGCAGTTAGGCTAAACATTAGGTGCGGTACCGCAGGGAATGCATAGAGAAAGTGCGATACCAATATTTAGGGGATTTTAGGGACTTTTCTCTGATTTTGAAGCTTGACATGAGGAGCTGATATGTTAGACTTGCAAAAGGAGGAAGTATGAGTAATAATGAGCTCATACTCATAGTAAAATGTCAGGATGACAGATTTTAGTGTAACAAATTTCCCCCTAAAGTGCAAAGTCTGGAATAGATGAAGCTGTAGTCTGTCATATATGAAGAGTGCAGTACTTTATCATTTCAAAGATCATCCTGTGGACACCCCAGTCGGAACCTGTAAAAACATTCAATGCAAAATATATACATATATATGTCATCACTGAGGTAGGCATTCCCATACTTAGATAAAAAATAACTATAAACTAACTGAAATCGTTCTGATATGGGAATGATTTTGAATACATCATAGTACAGATATATGTAGACACAGTATGGACGCAGCCATATGTTTATAAATAGTCTATTGTATAGATGACAACAAAATTCCTCGCAGACTGGATGGTGGAAACTAGATCCAGGGTCTTGATTTCCACATCTCGAACTAGTACGATTCTATCCATGTGAATAAATGTGTTGAAGTCGAAACATGGTAGAAACCAACTGATTTTCGGTCAATGATGTGGTATTGCTAAGTGTAGAAGAAAACCACGATGTCTTCCATCAATGGGTATACACTGGGTACAATTCATGAAATGTGAATGAATGAGCTGAAGTCGAACATCTCACGAAATCATTCGATCGAAGGTCAATGATGCAACCTGTCGTCGAAGGTGAGAAACCTGCCATTGAGGCATGCAGATTTCAAGGTACTGACGATTTCTGGATCAACTTCCTAGATAATGTGCTGATGTCGATAGAAAGCGATTTTTCGTAGGCAAGCCCACAACACGAAATCATAGATCAAGTTTTGAAAATATATTGGCAAGGACTAACTCAGGGATGGTAAAAAATGGATGACAGATATTTTGCAGATGAATGGTTTATTTGAATTGTTCTCTTGGACACATAACGACACTGCAGATGGCTTGGTAACAATTGACCCAAAGCTAATACCCAGAAACCGGCTGAAAACTTTCAATGTGGTTTTATTAACTGTTAGGCAAAGGATTTCCCAACCCAGGTGAATAAAAAGTGTCGTGTCCAAGAGTGGTTGACTGAGTTTTCGAAGATTTAAAATACAACAAACACGCCCATTTTTCTCTCTTTTCCCCCACCATTTCTGGCAAGTACCTCTTTATTTTTGACAAGCTTGAGGAGGATAACATTTGCTTGATTATAAGCTCATCCTTCGGATGAGTCCAACTTAGTTTAAAATTCGAACCCTAAGAAGGAGTGGTTAGTTCCTGTTGAAAATTAAACAGGTCCTTTACTGTTAAGTTTTAACGAGTCAAGTATAGGAGAAACTCGGTGTTTTTTAGTTTTAGGGAGTCAGAAGAAAAACTTAAGAAAACTCCATGGGTGTACTTTTTCGTAAATTTAGTCTCTCGAGCCAGAAAAGGGATAAAATAATGCGGGAGAGAACTCTATTGACCGGATTTAGTCAACGTATTCCTTTTTCGTAAATAGTCCATTTCAGTCCGTAAAAGGGATAAACTTATACTGAAGGGACGATTGTTCATTTACTTTAACGAGTTCGAATAGTCAAGTACTCGGAAATCTTTTCATATTTAGAGAGTCTGAAAAGGGCTTAAAAGAGGACTCCAGGGTTTCGCTTTTTCGTAAAATTTTTGAAAGAGTCCGAAAAAGTGATAAAAGTATGCTCTTTGTTGAAAAACGATCCGTTCACCTGAAAAATCCTGTTTCTGCACAAAAACTCAAAACATTACACATACCTATTTAAGATAAGTAAAAATGCTTTCAAAGATACCCTTTTAAAGTGAAAAATAAATAAATTAAAAATTCATTCATTCGAAAAAACTTATAAAAAGGACTTTTTCTATTTCATTTTTACCGTTCAGTTCCAGAGTGAAAAGTAAAAAGCTTTTGGGTAAGAAAGTTCCTGTGAAGATTCTGGAAAATTCAACCGTTGGAATCGAAAACCGTCAGCCCCAGGTAATCCACGACCTCCTTATCTTGTTTTTCATCCATTTGAAATTCATTTTTAGGCTTTAGTTTGATTTTTTAGGGCAAAAAATGGTTCAAAAATGCGCCCGCGGGCTCCGCAGGTGGGACACAGGTTACCTGCGGACCCCGATTTTTTCTTAACGGGAAAAAATCGTGGGTACCGCACCCAGAACACAGTCCGCGTGCGGAGCTACACTCTGTTTACAAATAGCGGGTGCGGTACCCGCGCAGTCAATTTTAAAACACGGTTTTCTCATTTTTCTGCCAAAATTTTTCAAATGAAATCATTCTAACTTGCCTTATTTTGTATTGCAGGATTAACAAGATGCTTGTCTGGCGAGAAAGAGAGCATGAGGAAGTGGATGAAGCTGTAATGCTTCATTTTCCCACACAAAGGGCATTAAAAGCATGTGGCTTATACAAATTCTGGGCCATCTCTGGCATGAGGGCACAAGTGGAACTCTTAACATGGTTGGTAGACAGATGGCATGTGGAGGACCAGTGTTTCTTCATTGGTGGCCACCAGCTCGAAATTGAGCTGGAGGATATATACTTTTTGACTGGTTTGTCCAAGAGGGGCGAACAAGTATCCTTGTTTGGGACTAGGCCAGGTGGCCAGACTGTCGCTAGTCTTCAACTAGAATTTTGCAATGATTTGGCAAATCCTCGAGACAAACGGATTGACATAAAACATATCATCCGTCCTGAGTTGAAAGTTATAGCTTTTACTGTTACCAAACTATGTGGGAGTGCCGCGCTTCATGTAGCTACTGGTTCCCAAATGCGTGTTGCTGTGGACTGTTTTCGCGGCACCATCTTTAACTGGTGTGAAGCTGTGTTGGCCAATGTGAAAGGCCAACTAACCAGAGCAAAAACTGGGAAATTGAAAAACTTTGGATATGGATCCATTGTCGTTTCTTTTGCTCTGGAGAGGATCCCCTTATTAGCTCCACAAAGTATTGCTGTTGATGTCGGTCGACCTCGAGAACCGAGAATGGTTCGTTGGTCCGTTCTGATGGCCCGTCATGCTATTGAGGGCACTGAGATTGTACGATTCCCTTCTTCGTATTTTCGTTGGCTGGATCGCCAACTTTTTGTTATAGAGGATTTTCCGTATGCCGAGATAGATTTCCGCGGTGACAGAGAGATGTCTCTCCCTGCAGGGGAACAGTGGGATGATTCAGGTAAAATTATTTTTCAACGTTTGCTAAGTTCTAATTTTTTTAATTTTTTATCGTCTTAGAAAACTAATAACCAAAAGTGTTTTGAATACAGACGTGGGTCCACATCGACCAGCTCATCTCCAACCTTTCGAGAGGAGACAACCAGTTGTGCCCGCACCAGCCCCAGCAGGCCAATCAGTAGAGATTTTGACTGATTTGGAGCATCATCTAGAGCGCTTGACTCTAGATATACCAGAGACCAGTATAGATGACATTCCTCTCAGGCTACAGAGATATGTGATTGGAGTACCAGGACCTTTCAGAAGGTTCCTATGCAGGGTGGCCCGGGCAGTTGTTTCTTATCGAGATCACCATCAGTGATGGGATGATCGTGTAGACTGATTTTTTGACTTTTGTATTATCATTTTTTTTGATCATAAGGTGTTTCCAACCTATGATCGAAGACGATGTATATTTTTTGAACACACTCCTATGCTATGATATATCACCATTTTGCCGGCTATCTGTGTACATATATGAATGTTGTTTGTTTTACTGTTTTTATTATTGCAAATGTCTATTTATCATACTAGAAGCAATTGAATCTGCTAATGTATTTAAATGTCTTGGAATATGCTGATATTCAATGTAATCAAACTCACGTTCCAAGAGACGAACTCTTAAAAACAACCTTAATAACACTAGATTTCTAATGGTATAAACCCTGTTAAGCTGTAATACAACAAGTTCAGAATCCAACCTTACAATCAAACTCCGAATTCCAAATGATATGGACTCAGACAATAACTCAATCACTGCACTATACTCGGCAATGTTATTTGTTGTTTGACCAAGGCTTACCCCATGCATGGATACTAACTCGTCAAAGGGTGAATAGATAACCCAAGCTGCGGAAGAAATGTTCCGTGTACTACGACAAGCACCATCAGCAAAACCAATGTAGGTTTGAAGAGACGTCAACATCTGCAATATCAAGAGTAAAACTCAGATAAGCAGTAATAGTGACAAAACACACTCTCTAAACTAGGCACACTTTTCTAAAACACACCAACAGTAAAGAAATCTAAACTAACAAAATCTCCACACCTCATTTAAGCATAATATCGCTTTAGATAAAGCCCATTTATGGGTTTATCCAAAGGGACACCGTCAAAATCTATCAACTCATAGGCCCCTTTTGCTAACTTTCGTTTCACAATGTAAGGACCATGCCACATAGGCACGAATTTCCCAGCTCCTAGCTTTTCGTTAGCTTGATCATAAAGTAAAACTAGGTCTCCTTCTGAAAAATTTCGAGGGGTCACATTTCTATCATACTGAGCTTTTATCCTTTTAACATGAGCCTCGTTTGCTATTGCAGCGTTTCGTCGATTCTCATCCAATTGGGCTAAGTACAAGAAACGTTTCTCCTCTTCAGACGTAGCTGGAAGTAATTCTACGGCTAATTTTAGTGACGGAATTTCGCATTCAATCGGTAACACAGCTTCCAAACCGTAAACCAGTTGAAAAGGAGTGAAACCCGTTGATGTTTTGACTGAGGTTCGATATGCCCAAAGCGCTGAAAATAACATGGAATGCCAATTCGTCTTATGAATACCAATGATTCGTTTAATCATGGTAACTAAAACTTTATTAATGGCTTCAACCAGACCATTTGCTTGTGGATAGTACGGAGTGGAACTATCGTGGCGTAGGCCAAGTTGTTCTGTTAGTTCAGTCATCATGATATTCTGAAAATGACTTCCATGATCCGTAATAATAGCTTGAGGAACACCGAACCTAGCAATTATGTGATTAAATACGAATGTTGCAGCAGTCTTGCCGTCAGCTGAATATGTAGGCATCGCCTCGGCCCATTTTGTAAAATAATCTACTGTGAGAATAATATAGGCATGCCCCCCGGCCGAGTGAGGGTTACATGTGATAAAATCGATACCCCATTTTGCGAAAGGACCAACAGCAATTATAGGGTGAAGAGGAGCGGGTGGCGCGCGCATTTTTCTATCAAAAATTTGACAGTTGTGGCATTTCCGAACCGCATAAATGCAATCTTTGAACAACGTTGGCCAGAAATAACCTGCACGCAATATCTTTTGGGCGGTGGCATACCCAGACATATGACCGCCACATGCTCCAGAATGACAATCATTTAGAACCTTCTCAGCTTCTTCATGAGTTAGACAACGTCGGAAAATAGAATCCGCTCCCCGTCGATAAAGTGTATCACCAATGATATTATATTGCTGGGATTGGAAGCGTATTTTCCGTCGCTGAGTTCGTGAAATGTTAGGCCGAAAATATTGGGTTTGGAGATACACAATAATATCCCCATACCATGGATCAAGTGTACTGATAAGAAACAAAGATTCGTCCGCAATGGACTCTTCTGCCACTGTTTCAATATCAGTAGAGGGGAAATCGCACATCAGTTCCGCAAATACCAAAGATTTCTTTGCCTTGGATTTTTCAAATTCCAAGTCAAATTCCTGCAGGATAACTATCCATTTGGAATATTTGCCCCCTAGCAATTGTTTGGTCAAGATATACATCATAGGGTTGCAATTAGAAATTATTGTGGTTTTACGTAACAAGATGTAATGTCTAAAACGTTGGACAGCTTGAACAGCTGCCAAGGCCAATTTCTCCACATGTGTGTATTTAATTTCAGTCGGATGCAGATTTCGACTAAGGTAATAAATCACATGTTCATTGTGAGATTCATCTTCCTGAACTAGTACCATCCCAATGGTGGAATGAGAAGCAGCGAGATACAAAATGTAATCTTGGTTGTAGTTGGGAGGATGCAATAACGGTGCATGGGTCAACGCGTGTTTGAGTGCATCAAAAGATCGATCAGCGATCTCATCCCAAAAGAACGGAATGTCCTGTTTCAACAACCGGGTAAAACCCTTTGTAAGCTCGGCATAGTTAGGAATAAATCTACGTAAAAAGTTTGCTTTCCCCTGCAAACTTTGGAGTTGGCGCAAAGTCGAAGGAGGAGGCAATTTAATGATAGCTTCGACCTTCGATGGATCGACATGAATGCCTGCTTTCGAAACAACAAATCCCAGTAATCTACCCGATTCTACGCAGAAAACACATTTATGCGGATTCAGCCTTATCCGATAATGCCTACATCTCATAAAAATTGCTCGTAAATGAGTGGGATGATCGGCCCGACGTAATGAATGAGCGGGTAAATCATCGAGATATGGCTGAACAATGTGCTTAATGTCATGAAATGCATAAGACATAGCCCGTTGAAAAGTTGCTCCAGCGTTCTTTAGTCCAAAAGGTAGTTTACAATAAGCAAACGTTCCCCATGGACAAATGAAAGTTGTTTTGGGTTGATCTGCAGGGAGTATGTTTATTTGATTGTAGCCGGAAAAACCATCCATGAAGGAAAATAATTCACTGTCAGCACAATCATCAATTATTTGATCGATATAGGGAGTTGGATAATTATCTTTTGGACACGCTCGATTAATATCCCTATAATCGATACATACTCTTATCGTTCCTTGTTTTTTAGTCACAGGAACAATATTCGATACCCAATCCGTTAAGAGAATTGGATAAATGAATCCTGCTCGAAGTAATTTTTCAACTTCAGTTTTTATAGCAGCAGCTTTTCTAGGATGAATTTGACGTAATCGTTGACGAACAGGTTTAGCATCCGGGTAAGTCTTAATTTCATGAACCACGATCGATGGATCGATTCCTGGCATTTCTTCATAAGACCAGGCAAACACGTCACGAAATTCTTGAAATAGGGCTTTATAAGTATGAATTTCTTCGTCTGAACAACAAGCACCTATATGAATGTTTTCAATTATTCCTGGTTTTACTGAAATGTCAATTGGAACCGTTCTAGATATATTTTCCAAATTTAACTCAGAATCAGGATTTTGCAATGGATTCTGAGGTTCCTTGGCATATTCAACAGTAAAAATTGAAGCGAAATCATTTTCAAAATGATCTAATTCAGGTAAAAATGAAGACCGGTGATGTAGATCTTCCCATGGTAAATCATCAACAGACAAAAACTCACGAATTTTCTCATCTGTATGAACAATTTCAGGAAATGTCGTTGTAACTGAACTAGATATAGAAAGCGATTCCTCTTGGATCCCATTCATTGGATCGGTTTCGGTTGAAGAGGGGTTGGAAAAAGACTGTACAGCCTGGTACGCAATTTCAAATGGACTCAAAGGCATCGCGCCATCAAATGAATCTATCTCGGATTCTGAAGGAATAATCCAAGGATCATCAAACATAACATTGTCTGACGAAATCATATGAATACTTGCAGTAGAAGGCGATACGTTAGGAGGAGGAAAGGAAAAAGTTCCTAGTAAACCAGAATCTTTAATCAAACCTACTCCAACATCCTTATAAGGGATAGCCATTTTACCAACATGCTGGATTGTTTCTGTAGAGGCTGGGTCGGACGAAAAATAAGTTAACTGATCTATTGTCACGATATTTCCTTGATATGGAAATTTTATGAGCCGAAAGACCGAAGAGACAACAACAGTCATAGCATAAGACCAGCTACGACCCAGAAGAAGGTTGTAATCTAGAGGGGCATCAACCACTTCCACATCTAGATTAACGATTTTTCCTTCAACCCCTATGGGTAAATCCTGCAAAATACCATAAGGTTGAAAACCTCGACCATCAAAATCTTTTAGAATCGTCGGAGATTGGTTAAGTGTAGGAGAACCAAGAGATTTCCAACACTGAATCGACATAATACACGTTGAGGCTCCCTCATCAATCACAGTCCGAAAAATAGGTCTGTTTTTTACTAACACTGGAATCTGGAAAGCCATTTGGTGAGGAAGACGTGGTGTACTAGTTTCTAAATCGAAGATTATAAGGTTAGAATCCTGAACATCAACAGCTCCTATGGCAGACAATAACAATTTACGCTGTGCTGGACACGATTGCAGCACTTCCAAAGCCGACATTGCTGAAGGAGAAACGGCTAAATCTTCAACAATGTTGTAATTCTGAGCAGCTCTCGCATGTGGATTGAAAGCTGATTTACGAAGAACACCTTTAGCAGGCGGTTTGATTATCAAGTCTGGATTTTGTTTCTCGATCTGTAGCGGACCGGAAACAGGAGGAGTTGTATTTGATGTATTCGCATTAGAAGACTCTCCTTCTTTGCCATCAACGGGATTCTTAGAACCATAATCTTGCGATCGCGTCGCAACCCTTACATGAGACATCATCATAATAGGCTCTTATAAAGTAGTCGAGGAAGAACCAATCATCTTACTATCTTGAATTGGAAAGGGATCCTTCAAGACAGCAGGTTGTTGCGATCCTTTAACGAGTTTCGTAACTTCCTCTCGATATGGACATTCTTTCGTGAAATGATCCTGTTCACAAATGAAGCAAGGATAACGAGGTTTACGTTTTTCGTCATTGGATTCATCTTTATCTGTTTTCTCTTTCGAATTCTTTTTGTTTTTGTTCCTCCCCTTCTTTTTACCACCGGATTTTGATTTTGCCGTAGATGTTTCAACGACATGAATGTCGGCGGAAACTTCGGGAGAGGATTCTCCTTTCGGGGAATCAGGTAAAGTTATAATTGGAGAAGAATTATTTGAGGATTTCTTCTTACTTTTAGAACTAACTGTACCAATCATACCGTCAGCGGCATGAGACCCTGAAGGAGCAGCAGCTATTTGACCTTGTTTGGGAAGATCGGGAATTTTCTCATGTAGAGTACCTGACTGCGTATAGACGAGGTCTAGGTACTGAGCTTGAGCAATTACTTGCTCTTCAGTAACAACACCAGCCTTAGCTACATCTTCAGTGATCTTGGGTAATAATGATTTAACAAACCATTCTGCCAAAATTTGATCCGGAATATAAACTTTTACCAAACGTCGTCTACGTCGCCATTCATGAATATGATCAGAAATATACGTGGACGTAGATTGTTTTAGCGAAGTTAATAATTTTGTGCCATTGTCGTATCTGACAGGCAACTGTAAATGAGTTAAGAAAGATGTTGCTAACTGACTAAAATTATGAAACGAGCCTCGTGGTAACTCAATGTACCATTTGGCTGCAAGACCTATGAGGGTTCTTTGAAAAAGACGTAAGCGAATCGAATCATCAATAATTGAATTAGATGCACACCAAAGGTGATAAGTCATAACATGATTGGATGGATCTTCTCCTGACTTACCTTCAAACTTTGGTATATCACTGGGCAACTTATGAGGCATTGACGGCCAGTTCTGATAATAAAAAATAGGATCATTTGTAAGGCGCATCAAATCAGGTAAGTCCAAAGTTGCGATAAACGGCAATTGACGGTTAGGGTCACGAAAACCTTGAGAAGCCAAAGCAGATCCAGGAGGCGGATACCCAGGATAACTAGGAATCGGATTAGCATTAGGTATTGTATAACCTCCTGGATAACCAGGATGAATCGGACCATACTGAGGTTGTTGATAAGTATAACCAGGGTATGGTTGATAGCTCGGATTCTGAACATAGGGACCGAATTGCGGCTGTCCCTGGTGCGGTTGATAAGTAAATTGAGGTTGACTTGTAGCAACTGTACTTGTACCGGCTTGTCCTGCAGGCATCTGAACTGTAGTCTGAACTGAGGGTCCTGACTGAGGTACAGAGACTTGAGGGATTTGCACGGACACAGGGATAGCCGAACTCGGAGCTACAGATACTCCAGAAACAGGTGTGATAGGTTGAACAGGCGTTGCAGCAGTTGCAGCAGTTTGGGGCGGAGTTTGAGGTGTACTAGGCCCAGCCTGCTGAATTGAACTAGGTGCAGGAGTTTGAATAGCTGGCTGAACAGGTTGCTGGGTTGAACCAGAAACCAATGGCTGACGAGGTTGATAAGGTAACTGCACAGTAGGCTGCAAAGGCTGTTGATATTGGGACGGATCCCACACCATTATTCTGGGGTATTGTCCCGTAGAAGGTTGAACGTAAGGACCAAAACCTGGTTGAACGTAGGGTTGATAATAAGGTAAAGTTCCGGCTCCTTGAACAGATGGTTGACCAGAAGGCTGTTGGTAACCTTGCATTGGGTATTGCCCTTGAGGTTGATAACCTTGAGGCACGTACTGAAGTTGGGGTTGTTGAGGACCCTGAGGAGCATATTGAGTTTGGGGTTGACCTTGAGGAATGTATTGTCCTTGAGGTTGGTAACCCTGAGGTATGTATTGTCCTTGGGGTTGCCCCCAAAAATAATATGGATCCACAGTTTGTCCTGGGAAAAAGCTACCTTGAGGTTGTGCCCCGGGTGGTAACTGACTACCTTGAGGTTGCCCCCCAGGCGGTAATTGACTACCCTGAGGTTGCCCCCCAGGCGGTAACTAAGTTCCCTGAGGTTGGCCCCCAGAAGGAAACTGACTGCCTTGAGCTTGAGGATTAGGAATATTACCAGACATCATAAAAACTTGCTCTGCGTTCGACGTTTCAATTTTAAGTCTATCTAGACCAGTTGATAACACATTTTCGATGGGTTGAGGAGCTGCTCCCGAGAAAGTACCAGACAAAGACTGATATCCCGCAGGAACGGAAGGACCACCATGTAAAAATGATTCAGGCGTTTGAGAAAACATGGATGACTCTCCAGCCATAATAGATGACGGATAATAACCTCTGGGTGTAGGATGAAATGGAACTGGAGGTGGATAAAAAGCAAGACCCGGATTCTCTAAAAAATCTGTTAAAGAGAGATACCAAGGATTAGTTCGAATGGGGCTGTAGAAAATAGATTCACGCTCCCTAAGATTTAACGATTGAGGGGAGTTGGGAAGAGATATGTCTTCGTCTGGATTAGTGAGTTCTTCAATAGAAATAAGTCCAGAGGGAAGATTTTTTGTAATGATATTTATTACCCTAGGTGAACCTGGATTGCTAGAAGTTGGTGTGATAAATCCTGAGGATGTTTCTAACACAGAAGATTCAGTTTCAGGTTCAGAGATTTCAGGTTCGTCAGATAATTCACCAGAAGGAGAAATATTTTCAGTAACTTTAGAAACTGAAATCGGTTCTTGAATATATTCTGTTGTAGATATTTGATGATCAGGATGTATTACAATAGTAGAGGTTTCAACTTCTGTTGACCTAAGTCTACGGCTACTGTGTGGTACCAGAGCTCGAAGCCCTTCAAGTTGTCCTGGTGAATATTCAGGAGGTTTCCCTTGTATTCTCCAGGATTGTCTCGGCAATTCCGCCACGATTAAAAATTATCTAATCACACGCAAACAAAGAAAAATTTCAATGAAAACACCTAAAGTCTCTAAGAAACAAACAATTGAATCATTCGCTTAAAAAATCTAAGAGTTCAAACCACACACAAACAAGTAACTTTCCGTACTAAAATCACTAGTTGGTGATGAAATCCAACTTAGTAGAGTTTTAACACGAAAAGGGCGGTTGGAACAGTTACCCCGAAAACCTGCTTAATGAAACAGACTGGCACAAGTTTCTTCACATAACCATCTCGAGTGAAGAGAACCCCCCAGAGAGTCCAAGTGAGTCTATTCGACGTCTGTTCCAGGTACGGTGGGATCTTCCCTCCACCGTCACCTTAGGAAAGAATCCTAAAGATTATGGCCTCTAAGGTTACCAACTGAAACACATATACCTGGGGGAACAGTCTACGATCCGACACACACGCAAGGGTAGAGTAACAAAGCTCAATCCCCTTGAAGGCTCCTTGAATAGAATCCAAGGTTTACCGACAAGTGACCCCTGGCTCCTCGACAATGGTCTATCAGAGGTTTACCGTTTTTAATACGTGTATATCTTCTATCGTTCCCAATGAGGAAGGATTGATTACCCCACTGGTTCAGATATGATCTCGTGCTTAACTCCTTTAAGAGGAGCTTCCCAGAGCATACATGCAACAACTGGAATTCTTCCTACCGCAAGATTTTTCTACTTGTTTGTTTTAGCTATCTTGGACAGTTAATTACTCCCTACTCCAAGATACTAGCCTAAGCTATGTTGTTGATAAGAGCCCTAGAAATAAAAAGATTACTAGATTAATTTTATTTAAGCGTTACTTTTAAGACCTATTTCTTAAGTCAATGGGTGCGGAAATGAAACTTTGGATGATGTGAAGACTCGACTTCCAAAAAACACTAAAATGCACCTATGATGATATTCAATTCTTTTTTCTTTCAATGAACTTTCTATCTAAAGAAAGAGTTAGAGAATGCAATCCTTTAAATTCCTTCTTTAAACGCGAAAAATAATTGAAAGAAACTATTTTGTCTTTTCAATAAACTATCAAAGCTCACAAGAAAAAATCCTTTTCTTTTCCAAACTAGAAGCTACAAAACAATTTTCCTTCGAAAGAAAACTACAAAACTAAAACTAATCAAAACTACAAAATCTAATCTTGAGATCTATGATCTAAATTGAGTAAAATCTTTTTAGACTTTTTTTTATGAATGTTTTCCTTAGTTTTTCAGCAAACTAAGAATCTATTCGTTCAGATAACAAACAGATCAAAAACACTCAAAATATGTTTTTACAAGAATGAAATTCAAAACTTTGAACCAAGTTTTTCGAAGATTTGCAAAGAAACAAAAGGCTTAATTTCTCAATATAGGATGTTTTCACAATCAGGTCGGATTCAAAAGACAAAAAGAGATCAATGTAATCTGAGATACTGCAAATTGTCAAAAGTTCGAATCACTACAAAGACCAAGCGGAAAAACAATCCAATCGGCAAAATATTCTAGAAAATCATCAAAACATTAACACTGTTGGAGTTCATTCACAATAAATTTTTGATAGACACAATAACCAGTCTGGGCAGAAACCAAAGATCTAAAAATAAACTAGAAAAAGAAACCTAGAGATTTTCTAAAATTTTTACAGGGTCCGCAGGTAACCAGTGTTGACAGGTGCGGTCCCGCACTGTATTCTCTAGAGAAAGTGCGAACCTGCCCGCACTGTCAAAGTATAGCAAAGTGCGGTCCTAGGAAAAATTATAGAAAAACTCAAAATACTTCTAAATTTTCAAAAACAGGAAAAATCTAAAGTACCCAGACAGATGTGTATCAATCAAAAACCAGGAAAAAATATTTCCTCAAATCAAAAATAAAAGAGAACCAAAAACAACAAGTTCTTTCCCCAGTGGAGTCGCCATTTTGTTGTGTAGATTAATCCGTCTTGCGGACAAGACCGATCTCTCTAGTACTAAAAGTAACTAGCAAAAAATAGCCAATTATACTAATCTCTCTCTAAGCATATAAGATTCATAAAACACTATATAGGTGTAAGGCCTACCTTATGTCCAACGCTTGCTTGATTTCGTTGAAGTCCTTCCCGTGCACTGAAAGAACGTTCCTCGTGAATCTGCAGTCACAAACAAGCAAAAAGATTAAGCAGCATCTGTATAGACATTATTATAAATCATACTTATCATAATGATCAAGGAATTTATGAAATAAACCATGAATAGATAGTTTATTGAGAGAAATGAGTATATTTGTATTAATTTCAAATGTAGAAAACCTTTACAACCTGTGCCTTGATGTTGTGCAGGTCCTCCCGGGGTCCGAAGCAGGAATCTCTTCTAGTATGACAAGCATTGCACTCTTTGAACCAAGACAACTATAAAAGAGTGATTTAACCTCACAGAAAGTCTTAGTTATTTGAGACTGAATCTCAACAGCATTTAACTTCAAATCTCTTAAGCTTGAACTCCCTTTGAGGCTACCCAAGGCCTCTTTTTATAGTGGAAAAGAGGAGGTTTCTTGTTCCAAATATGAAGGGATAGAATCCTCCTTCAAAGGGATTATCTCCTTATATCAAGGGGTTAGCTCCATCAAGTGAGGGATGCATGAACCTTCTTAAAGCGTATCCATTCCCGAAAATTCCCGTCTAGAATCTTCTAGAATTCACCTGGAATTCACTTTTTATCTTCACTTTCTCGCCTTTTTATGTTTTACAGAGGTCCGCACCCATTACACAAAGAACGTGCGGTATGGTTCCGCATGCAGGCTTAACTTTACGTGCGAGACCGTAGGGAATGCATAGAGAAAGTGCGATACCAATTCTTAGGGGATTTTAGGGACTTTTCTCTGATTTTGAAGCTTGACATGAGGAGCTGATATGTTGGACTTGCAAAAGGAGGAAGTATGAGTAATAATGACTCCTGTCATGGTAAAATGTCGAGGATGACGATTTTAGTGTTATGTATTTCAGGTGGCCTCTAAAGAAAAACCGCATATGGGTATATTCCACGTCATGTCTACATTGTTCGTTGCTCACCATGAAGGAAGAAACGAATTCTGGATATGGTTTTGGTACGTGGGAACACATTTAAGAAGGCAGACTTCTAATAGGACTGTCTTAGTCCGGATGTCCTTTTCCTTTTTACGACCCTTCAGAAGGTCCTAATGTGATTTGGAAATGAGAAAGACAATGATCCACCAAATTGTTGCAAGTCTTGTTATGTAAATTTGTTATAAAAACATGGAAACCAAAATGAGCTGAATTTTATTCTGATTTTTGCTTAGATTTTGCTACAACTCTGAAGACACATGTTATATCTGTTCAGGTTATTTCACCTTTAATAGAAGAAAACGGGATTGTTTTGAAAACGTTGATTTGATTTGGAGTTAGATTCGTACGGTGGTAGAGGGCTTTGCCTCATAACACCCCGGTTTGTTTATAATTTGAATAGTATCTTCATTGCCTTTCGTTTTCTTAGTTCGAATTAGTAGTTGTTTCAGCCCCCACTATGGCCCCCATACTATGCTTCTAAAAACTCTTTTAAAAGAAAGCTCTTCAACAGGATCATGATAATGAATGAAAATGGCTATAGTGTTGTAGGATTTCATTGTAGTTTCTTTTGTTCACTATCACAGTTAGACTTGTTCTAAACACTCTTCCAAAAGAAGAAACTCTTCCAAAAAATCCTTATGATGTCTAAGGCATGATTGTGATGATGAATGCTTTAGTTGTTTGTTTTCACTAAGTAACATAGCTGACCTTGCTCTTAAAACGCTCTTCCAAAATATCATAATGATGGGTAGGAGACAGCTGTGATATCTTAGTTTTTAAATTGCTTTCATTCTTTATGTTTGCATTTGCACTGAATTGTACAGTCAGGATTGTTCTAAGAAACTCTTCCAAAATACCAATCATGATGGACAAACAGGCTGTATAATCCCATAGAATAATGCATGATAGCTTAGTTAGGATACTCCGGAGTCTAATTGCATTTAACTCATGCTCTGTTATTTTGTTTTGAGTTTGATAATGACTTGTTAGTTCAGCACTGTTTTAGACTAGTGACATCCTAAGTTCAGTTTTAGCTTAACTCATTGCATTTGCACTCCACATTTAGTTGTCATCCACTGCATATTAGATTACTTCAGTTGTTAAACTTAACAAAACAGCCTTCATTATTTACAAACCTCTTCTTGTTCCAAATCTATAATTAATTCATAAACATAGGAACAGAAGACAGTATCATTTCAAGGCTTGAGGTACTTTTGCAACTTCTTTACTACTTCATAAACAAAGCCTTTCCTCAAAAGACTACTTTAAAAAGAAATCTATAACTCTTGGGCGAGGTTTTGTGATGATTAACTAAGTTGCAGAATAGAGTTAGGAACTAGTCTTAGAGTAGAGATCTTATGATGGTATCAATGTTTTCCTCCGAATATGCTTCAACAAATCTCTAATCATGGATAAAATGTTGCATCATTATAAGCTAGTTGTTTAATTGTTTAGATTAGGATAATTTGCATACTTAGCTTAGGAGAATTTGCATACTTATTTGACCATTTCTTAATCTCTTTCAAAATACCTTTGACAAAAGAATTGGACAAGTTAGATTTATGTTTTGATTCATTTTCTAGAAGTCATTATCAAGCTTTGTTTCTGCTTAGTCATAGTTTAGAATTGATTCTGTTTCAATATTTACAATTGCATTTGTCATTTGTCATCAACCAATTAGGCTTCACTCTGTTTTCAATCATTAGTTTCTTTCCACTAGATTTTCAGTCATAAAACTATCAAAAGACCAAAAACATCATAAATCATCACAAAAGACCAAAAACATCATAAAACACTAAACACAACGCATTAAGAGACAAACACCTAGGCACATACGGTGCACTTCACTTCAGCAGTTTACCAACCCTGGTTGACAATTAAATGAACTCAATTTAGGAGACTAGATTGAGACCAAACAATATATATACATGCCGAAGCATACATAAACCCCAATCCATTAACCACGGATTAGAACATAGCCTTAGTTCCCTTGACCGGATCTACAAAATACCAAAGGTCAAAAACCATCGTACCCCAAAAACCATGTGCAAACTCATGCACAAAACATGAGTGGAGTCACTTTGTGAGTGGGACCGCATACCAAAAAAATTTAGCCGGCGCTACGGTGACCCTACTTTTGGGCGCGCGTACAATGCGTGGGGCTAGTCGTGGAAAGAATATAACACATACCCAACAACAGGATATGAATTGTACTTGAAAGGAGAAGCTTGGTCTCAAACCAAATAGTGGACTATGTAGTACAAACTCTTCCAAGAGCTACTCAATGGAAAGAGGTGGAACTCCTAAACAAGAAATCCCAATGCTAAACAACATTTGCAATCTAGGCTAAATAGCCAAAGAAAGTTATATGTCTAAACATGCAAAATATCAAAATATCATATCCTGAACAACCTCATCATGTTGCCCTCCTCTTCCTTTTATAATATCAAGAGATTGTAAACCCTAAACCACCTTCAATGATTTAGCTCCATTCACATGTGTAGCCTCCAACTTGAACTACGTTGTCCCTCTAGGAGATTCATTGCATCTAGACAACGTTGTTGATTTGGTCCTAGTTGACTTGGTCAATTGATTCAGTCTCTTTCACACTCAAGTGTGCTTATACAAATGGCCCATATTTAGCCTTGTTCACATTGGTAATTGATTTATTCTTTTATTAGGAGTTTTATAAACCTCCTTTACACATTTATTCTTTAAACAAAGAAATAAAATCAAAATGAATATTCCTATTAGCTTAGGACTAATTAGGAAAATTACATTCCTCCCCTCCAAAATGTTGCTTGTCCTCAAGCAACTCACAAGGACTTTGCAAAATCTCCAATGGAATTGTCTCCTCCCAAGAACACAAGTTTGCGTTTGGTGGATGAACCAAATAGTTGTCATCATGAAGTAGTGGGAGATACATAGAAAGAATCATATGTTGTCCATTGGCCTTCTCAAGGCATGAGAGATGGCAAATATTGGGTGCTTCAACCCCCATGAGAAAATTCAATCTCCATGCTATCATCCAAACAAAGTGAGCCATCCTTGGTAGCTCAAATAAATAGTCACCAATCCCCACCATATTCAATGTGTAGGGGCTCCATGGCTGGAAATGAGAGATAAGAATACCCAACTCATGCTATCTCTCCCTCCATTTATGATAAATATGGAGTTGATGATCCGGGGCTGCAATAATATAGTCCTCATGAAGCCAAAAGAGACTTGGAACTTCATGATTCTCTTCACTGATTCTAGTGAGCCTCCTTGCCCAATCTTCCATGCATATAGTGAATAAAGTATCTTCACCATATGTGCTCCAAAAGAAACATGGACTAAGTGTCATATGATATATTGGATGGTGAAAATAGTCCCTCCCTTGAGACCAGCGTTTTCCTTTTTCTTGCTGCCTCAAATTATAGTACAATAAGTGGCGATCCCACCACCTTCTTGCTGCAATAAACTTCTTCAAAGCTTGGAAATAGTAGAGGATAATAGGTGTTGGCTTAATATGATTCAAGCAACACATGTCTCGCTCCAAATTCTCCCAAGTGAGAGACTTATTCCAATGATATAAGCCCAACGTATGGCTCCTTGCATAAGAAAACAAATGATATAATGTAGTATCCATACAATGTTCTATCCTCCTCTTGAAGCATGAATGAATATGGGAGATTTCATTCCCAAAGGACACACTCAACCAATGTGTCATCCCTCCTCTCATGTTCCCAACAAATATCAGAGCATCATCATCATCATGATATAAACAAGCTCTCTTATGCCACTTCATGAAAGAGTTACATTTTCTCCCAAACCCAAGTACATACATGATCATGAGATACATTCCAAACAGAAATACATGCACATACATGAGACACATCCCAATCACAAGAAAATACATGGACATGAAATTTAACATGGGATGTTCAAACTCTCTTCTTTTCAACCAAAGTAACCATGCCTTCTTCTTATGCATCCTTTCATTGAGATACAAGGCATGAGACAAGAAAATATGAAACCTTGGGTAGTACCCATACTCATCCAATAGCAATCAGCGCAGTGCATCTCCTGCCTGCCTTAGATCTAGATGTGGTAAGTGGTTTTCCCACCACTTACTTGATGACCATAACATATCTCCATGGTTGAAAGTGGAAGATATATTTGGTGCCTTAGGAAAGCACCCGTCATGCTACAAAATCTCCCTTAGTCCATCAAGGGAGTGGCCATGTTCAGAAATAGTTTTGGCCCAAAGTTGGCCATGAAGTTTATAAGGTATGACACTCCTATTTGGAGTCATGGCCTGCATATATAATGTAAAATAGTGCATACAATCATAAAATAAAACATGATTTGCATAAGTATGCTCTTCACCAATAGTCCTCCTCCAACAAGTGGAGAGGTGCATAGATCTATCTTCTCCTCAAGAGGAGAAGGAGAGGGCTGAACTAACTCTTCCATAGAGTTATATTGCTACTCCATATTCATGTGATACATGCATCTTTGATAATGCTGATATAATTCTTCTTCAAATCCTTCCCACATAAATCCATTTGAGATAATATGGTGTGTTCTAATGAAAACAATGGGGGTAGAAAGCAATATATCATAGGCTGCACATAGTAGTTGGTCTTTGAGTTTTGACTCTTTAGCCAAATATATTTTATCATGAAAGTAAATGACTCCATAAACCACCTTATACCTCCTATCTTCCATTTTCCCATCAAGAACCTTACATGTGAAGAGGTTCTTGGAATATTCTACCAAGAGTTGGGACTCACAATATGGATCTAGGCTCTTCAATAAAGGCAACACTGTAGAGTTATGAAATGAAGTATCTATCACATCATCTCTTTCCTCGTTGACATGCTTAATGCCAAAGTCACATGTGGGAGTATTAAAGCTCCATCCTTGTTGCCTCCCTTGCAGCTGATCTTGTGCAAGAAAATATTGAAGAGTAGGAAGATCAATCTTCTTTTGAACAATATCTCTCTTCCAAAATCTCCATAGTTTAGCCCATGCACACAAGAGTGTTGGTACCCTCTTGCTTTCTTCAGAAATATACTTTGTATGGAATGATATCATTTTCTTCCCCAAGTCTATGGAGTGGCCATTTGACATTTTGCTAATGTCATCATGGATCTCTGAATTCTTCTTTACCAACGCAAATAGATGAGTGATAAATAGCAGAATCAATTTCAGAAAAGTGTTCAGCTCTCCTTGGAATCCATCAATATATATCAGTGATGTGGTAGCTCCCCTCAAGGCTCCCTCCTTAGCCAAATTTGTGACTGACGCACAAATTTGAGAGAACACTTTATTCTTCTTCTCATCATGGGTTCTCTCTGGTGGAATGCCTCCATGTAAAGAGACATCTATATCTGAAGTAGACTGTATGGATGGTTGGACTGATGTGTCCCTTCCCTTGCTGCATAGTTCAGTCTCCTTCTCATGAATAGAAACCCCTTGAAATAAACAAGGGTGCATGCTCCTCATCATAGGATGTCGATCCATCCTTCCTCCTCTTGCTTGGAGTAAGGTATCACTGCCCAATAATGCTGTCACATAAAGCTCCTTGGGAATCCCTTGTAAAGATACACAAGCTCTTTCCCTTGAAACAATAACTTCATCTCCATCTCCATGTGGAAATGTATATTCTTTTGAAGTGACAGTGTTGCTACTATCTTCTTGTTCTTCCTTCTCATCAATATTTGAGAACACCTCATTATCAACAAGAGACCTTGGATCTTGGTCTTCTTTTGAAAGAGGAATCTACATGACTTCATTTTGAGAAGAAATCTCTTCATGCAATGGGGATCTTGCCCTTGGAAAGGTATCACACAAGTGTTTATCCCCTTCAACAAAAATCTGAAGTGGAGTTTTCATAACAGATCTTTCCAACTCATGCAATGGTTTTGCATGCTCATGCTTTGCTAGATTTTTCAAAGAAGTTTTAGCTTGTTTCTCATAAAATCTCTTCACCATTCTCCTAGTGAACTTAGCATAAGTAGATATATTTTCATTCTTCAATGAAAAGGATTCAAATAACCACCAAGCATAATCTTTACCTTTAAGATGCAGTGGTGCTACCTTAAGGGCTCATTTTTCTGAAACTTGATGTAGATCCAAATATGAGTCTAGCTGATCTATCCATTATTCGGCTCTGCATGTGGAGGATCCATCAAATTTAGGCAGAAATAATCTACCTCTTCTTCTTCTATTGTTGGATCTTCTCTCCTCCTTGAGCTGCCAGAATTCTTGGAAGCTCAAGTGCTCCTTGATTTTCCAAGATTTAGACTCATACTCCTGAAGATAATCACTCAAAGTCTCCTCCTTTGGTGCATCTTCTTCCCTCATTTCTCTTGCAGTAGATCTGGGCATAGAATAACGTTGTAGATCTAATGTAGCTCAGTGCTTGCACATATAAGATGAATAACTTGGGTTTTATTCATGTAAAGATATTCTTGAGGGACCTTCATGTCTTTCCCTCTTTATTTCTTTGATTTCTCCTTTAAGCTCATGCAAAGTTTGGAACAGAGTTTTTGAGAACTCTTTCCCTTTAATTCTTCCAAATAAAGGGGTTTTACCCTTTTATTTTGTGTCTTCAATGTAATCAATCTTATTCTTCTATATCTTCCCTCCTTGAAAATACATATTGTCTTGAAGCTCACAGGTTGAGCCAAAGATCATGCTCTGATACCACTGTAATATCCCAAATGGGAACTGTCAGCAAGGCATGATTGGAAAATGCATTTTCTAGGAATGGATGCTACAGAAATGGAAACCAACACTTGGATCCCTTATATCTGACAATATAAGGCCAAAATCCAAGAGGGGATCAAGAAAAAATCTTTCTAGGTGGGTTAAACAGATATCCCCACACCTAGTATGGCTAGAAAATGCCCAATAAGGGACTGCAGCAAGACTGCTCAGAAAATAACGCAGTTCCAATAGAGAAAAAGCAGGAGGCTGATAAAATATCCTTCAATGGTATTTATAGCAGAAAAATAGATGTATAATGAAGCCCATGAGATGTATAGCTGAAAATACAAGACACATACAGAATAAATTCCCTCAAAAGAGGTGTTGCAACCACATGAATGACTGAAACTGCCTTGACAGCGTTATTTTATTAGGTTGAAAATTGTTGATGATTACATATCATATCTAGAGCATATCTATGTACAAAAATTTAGATCCATATCAGGTATGTACACTATAAAGGCTCCTCTTTCAGATCCCCTTGGGGGTTTCAGCAGAAAATGAAGTACATGGAGTAGATCTGAGATTCTATGCAGCAGATCTGCAGATCTATTCAGAGTTTCTGAAGCAGATGTAGGAGTATTTAGATTAGATATGAATATTACATGGAACACATCATAAATCCATGGATCACCACAGTGAGGGAAGATTCCCAACACTAGATATCTCTCTCCCAAAAGTCCTCCAAAAGACCCTACAACTTCTCACTTGAAAATAACGCAGTATAGGAAGGTTAATTGCGTTGTAGGCTCTAGTACATGGTTTGGCCTCAAGCCAAGATCTGATAATGTGCTCCAATAATTCAATACTCTCTTGCCAGGAGTATAGAAGACTCTCCCATTGAAAAGAGGCACTAGAATGTCCTATATCTGAATAGATCTAGCCTCCACTTGTTGCAACTTGTAAAGACAATCACACCATAAACAGGTTATGAATTGTAGTTGAAAGGAGAAGCTTGGTCTCAAACAAAATAGTGGACTATGTAGTACAAACTCTTCCAAGAGCTACTCAATGGAAAGAGGTGGAACTCCTAAACAGGAAATCCCAATGCTAAACATCATTTGCAATATAGGCTAAACAGCTAAAGAAAGCTATATGTCTAAATAGAAAATATATCAAAATATAATATCCTGAACAACCTCATCATGCTGCTCTCCTCTTACTTTTATAAGATCAAGAGATTGTAAACCCTAAACCACCTTCAATGATTTAGCTCCATTCACATGTGTAGCCTCCAACTTGAACTATGTTTTCCCTCTAGGAGATTCATTGCATCTAGATAACGTTATTGATTTGGTCCTGGTTGACTTGGTCAATTGATTCAATCTCTTTCACACTCAAGTGTGCTTATACAAATGGCCCAGATTTAGCCTTGTTCACATTGGACATTGATTTATTCTTTTATTAGGAGTTTTATGAACCTCATTTACACATTTATTATTTAAACAAAGAAAGCAAAACAAAATGAATATTCCTATTAGCTTAGGACTAATTAGGAATATTACGCTTTTTTTTCTGTTACTATCCAGAATGTCATTGATATTTAAAACTTTTCCTAGTTCAATTTCAATTGGCATGTTGTTGCGAACAACAATCGTGGGTATGTGTTGGTCATAAATGCCTACTAAGGGGTCCTCCTGTGATTCATTATCAAGAACTGATTTTAACATTTTGCACTTTAAATTTTCTGAAGTAGATGGTTGGTTCATGAAGTTATTGATTACATCGTCTTCAGTTTGATCTTTGAATTCGATTGCTTCAACTATTGTCAATGGTGAACAGATCCTTTGTTCCCAGTATGTATGTCATTTTTTGTGAATATTTAAAGTGGGAATAATTGATTTGGCAGGGGGGTATATGAAAATATTATTTATGGCATCTCCTCTAGCAATAGTCATGTTTCCTATTCGATAGCCTATGTAATCATCGGTCATTGCTAACCAAGGTCGTCCCAATATCAGGGGATGTCCATCTAACCTACTTTTTGGGTTAATAACTAAAAATTATGCCAGGTACTCCCATGAGCCCACAGAAACCAGGATGTCCTGTAATATACCTTCTGGTTTGATAACAAATCTGTCAGCAAGTTCCAGCAAGGTAGATGTGGGTTCCAAAGTTGTTATACCTAACTTTTCGCAGGTTTCTATAGTTAAGATATTGATGGCTGCTCCTAAATAAACTAATGTGTTTGAAAAGGAGTGGCCAGAGATCTATACTGTGACTATGGGGTTTCCTGGATCCTCGTATTTTACTTGTGATTCTTTACCCAAAAGTAAGTCTGAGAGTGCTCCCACTACATGAACAGTTAGTACAATCTTTGCCTTCCTCACCGGTTTTTCTCAGCATAGTTCTTTAATTATTTTGGCATAGATAGGAATGTATTGTATAGCCTACAGGAGAGGAATTTTAATGCAAAGATTTTTTAATTCCCCTGGGAGATAAAAATCTCAAGAGACTATTGGTTTTGGTATTGTTAATCTCTCAAGGAATGGACGAGAGGAAATAATAAGGTTTTTAGTATCTTTTTGGTCAATTGTGTCCCTCCCCTTCTCTATCTCTATCTCTTTCACAGTTGATCGTTTAGGTATTGTTGGAATTTCAAAATCAAGTTGTGTTATTTCTTCTGGAGAAATAACACGCCCTGATCTCAGCCTAAGTTCATTGCATTGCTTCTATTCAGTTTCAGGGTTTTGGTTTTCAAAAATCTAGATTAGTTGAACCGGTCTGTTATTGGGATTAGAATTGGGTTGAGCTAGAAGTTGAGGACGCATAATAGGCTGAGGATTATGTTGGACTGGGTATGGGTCTGGTAATGTGGGTTGATTTTGAGCCCTTGTTCCCATAGGTAAACTGGTCATTCCCAGGGGTTGCTTCCAATTTTGAGACCAATTTGTATTCTATGAAGTGGAGGCAGGCCACTGGGACTGATATGGATTGTTTTGCCAGTAAGGGGGAGAAAAAGGAGAATTTGACCAACTATTATCTGAAGGGGGTTGTGTTGGCCAAGGAAGCATGGAAAATGATTGTGATGGCCAAACAGAAAAAGGTGATTGGCCCTGCTATGTTGTACCAGGGTTCTGTTGATTAAATTTTGGAGGAGAAAAGAACTAAGTGTCTCTGTTTCAACCACTCCCTCAGGGGATCCAGGCTCTGGAGTTTTTCCCTGTACTACATTGCTGGTTTCTCCCTCTCCTTCCTGCAAATTGCAATAGTTTCCCTCTCTCGAAGGGTCGAGACTTAAGTGCTCAACAGTCTAAAGGCTTTGTTCATACCCTTCTATTTCGCTATGAATCTCGGTGTGGGATACAGATGGTGAGGTTGTTTCTTGAGGGACTATAGTTGGACTTTGTGTAGGAATGGTTTTGGGTCCTACGGATGCCTAGGATTCAACCTTCTTAATGATTTCGTCTCTATATGTTGTTCTGCCAAGGACCACCGATCCTTTGGGTTTTGTGGATTTAAGTGGGGGGTTTTGATCTAATTCTGTCTTTTTCTTCCTAGTCATAAAAAATAAAAAATAAAAATAAAAATAAAAAAATAAAAAATAAAAAAACACCTATCCTATCAACCTCTGCACAATTGCTGAGAAGTGAGCTGAATAGCAAGCATTTTTCTTGCTAGTACGCAGGTTCTTACCTCTTGTTTTCAATACCCAATTATTTCATAGAAAAAGGAAAAAGAAATAAAAGACATCACTCCTAAACACTCTCCCTGGCAATGGCGCCAAAATGTTGGGTCAAGAAGGTGATTGTTTTTAAATGTAACCTTAATGCTTTGAATTAATTATCAACCCAGGGAAATTCTTGTTATTTCAAGGGTGTAATAAAAACATATGCAAGTGACATCAGAGGTTAACTACTCTAGATCGTTGTAATAAATATTGTCTAATTCTTGAAGTTCAATCAAACCTACTTGAAAGTGAACTATGAAATACTTCAGACCAGTCAAAGGAGAAAATTATGTTCTAAGCTTATGCAGACATAACCACTCAAGATTGAAATAAAGAATAGATTTCAATTGAACAGCATGATTTGATGAATTGAACAACTACCTTAATGAATTGAACCAAACCAAACGTTCACAATTATGATGAAAATATTCAAGAATTAACTATATGCGGAATTGAACAGCAACTGCGATAAACTAGTCTAACGAATGTAAAAGCATAAACTCCTAATAAAATAACATGAATGATAAATCTAATCTAGTGAAAAAGGAATTTATAACATCTCACGCCTGCGATTAACCAATTAAATGATAATGCCATGAAATGCAAAGGATAACCGAAAATGCAAGTTCCGTAAATAAACTTATAGCACAGAATAGCAGGAGAACCCCCAGGGCTGGACCCAAAGCCTCTAGAAGCCTTCTGCTAAGCAATACTCAAAATTTTTTTATAGTTAAAATGCCAATTTATTCATTAATCAATAGATAAATAGATTAGCACGAATTTGACAATTATGTCCAAATACGTTTATTATAGGAAAATTATAATACATAAACTGTTATCCGGTCTCTTTCACCTTCGGTCTTTTATAGCTTAAAGGTGAAATAAAATAGAGTAACAGATCCTTCCCATTACCAAATCCTACCGCTTCGTGGCTATCGATTGAAAACTCGAAGAGTAGGCGTGCCTCTACATCTTCCGCTGATCCATAGGAGCCGGTACGATTCTGTTTGCTTTCCTTGACTGCTGTCATTTGGTCATCCTGGTCAGCAGTTTGGTTGTTTCGCTTCCCTATCAACAAAGACAGCAAAAAATTAGTTTTTATGCTATTAAACACACCTTTTATCAATAATTCATTCTACCTTACTTTTTAATTATTGTCCTTTACTTTATTGTGAATATGAAGGTAAAATATATAAAATTAAATCACAAATCGTGGTAAAGAGAGGGGTAAAATGTACCTTCTCCTCAGCCCAACATTCTCCTTACTTGCAACTGCAGTGCCATTTTGCAAACAAATGGTTGAGTGTAAGGTAGGTTAAAGAATATCTGGGATATACTTCTATATGATTCAGATTTCTGTGGTGAGAGTTTAGAGTTTCTGGGTTCGGAATCTCCACAGTGAACATTTTTGTGTCAATGTTTCGGGTCTAGAACAAGACCCATCATCAGGACAAATTCTGTAAAAAAGGAGAGGAGAAAAGATATTATAAATATCTATCAAGAGTGTAGGAAAAAAGGCCGACCAACCAAAATCAAAAGATATTTTCATAATACATGTAAAAAACAAAATAAAAAGGTTTCTAAATTTAACGGAGGGTTACAATATATAGAATTTGCTTTAAATCATAAAGAATCACCCAAGAGAATTAAATATATCTAAATAAGAATAAAGCAAACTAAAAGGGGAATATGGCTACCAGCAATATTACAGGTTTGATTTTAAATTTAAATTATTATTAAAATAATAAATTAGAATAAAACCAAGGTTGTAGATAGGGGGTGATTTATAAGATGAAACCTTAACAAGGTAACATAAAAGATACTAAATAAACGACTAGAGCGAAGGAGGGGCCTATAAGATGCAAAGTGCTAATTAAGGTTATATGAAAGGGAAATGTATTTGAAGAATGCAATTGTTTAATGATTAAAGTTAATTAAAGTTATTATGAAAGGAAATTGTATTTGAAGAATGCAATTATTTTAATAATAATTTATATTATTATTAAAATAATAAATTAGTATAAAACCAAGGTTGTTGAAAGGGGGATGATTTAAAATATGAAACCTTAACAAGGTAACATACAAGGATGCTAAATTGACAACTAGAGCGAAGGAGGAGCCCACAAGATGTAAAGTGCTAATTAAAGTTATTATGAAAGGAATAATATTGAAGAAGGAATTCTAATAAGGCATTAATGTCAATTATATATAATAAATCCTCGGGAAAAGTTAAATATAGCTACTACTAAAGGTATATTAATATTAAAGATTGATATTAATGAATTGAGTGTATTAATATTATAAAAGTAGGGCAAAAGGATTTAAGGGGTGTTAAAATGAAAGGAGACGAACTTTGATGCGGACTAAAGGGATAAGTAAATTATAAAATGCAAAGAGGGGATGAGCAAAGCCTAACCAATCAAAGTTTGGAATATTTTTAAAAATTATCTAGAAAGAACACAACCTATTAAAGGTTTATGAGGAAAGCCCCAAGGTTCCAAAGGCTAAGAGGATAGGGGAAGAGCAGAAGTTTGAAGGAGAGGAAAGGTCAAGAAGAAGATACCAAAACGGGGGAGATAGAAAGGAGCAAATATAGGTAGGGAAGAGTCAAAAAGGTCTTTCCAAGTTCTAATGAAGGGGAGGCAAGCGAAGCGAAGGGGAGGGGAAGAATGAGGAAGAAAGAGGTGCTACCAGGGGAAGGAAGATTTAAGAGTGGGAAAATAAGGGGACCCAATTTCTGCTGACCTCTAAACCTCCATCTCTATTGAG
>JAXQQM020073179.1:0-94001 GCA_034641835.2 Pinus albicaulis | reverse complement strand
ACAAAATGAAAAAAACTTAAAGTGCCAAAAAAATGCTCAATTTTTTTTTTCTTGATTCTGCATCGCCACTTTTTCAAAATCAGGTGTTTTTCTTGATACTTCAAAAATTAGGTAACATTGAGGTTACCTATTTCATCGGTAACATTGTTACAACTGAAATAATTAAATGGACAAAATAATATCAATGGCACAATTAAACTTGAAAGTGGGGAATTGTGATGATGACATTTAAGATTAAAAGAGTCACCGATATGGAAATACCCGATAAAACATAAATAAAAAATTGAAAAGAAGCTTATTCATACATTGTAGAAGTTAAATAGTTATCTTCTTCAAATCTTGGACAATCTATTTGTACATTTTGTAATTCAAACACTTTTCTTACTAACTACCACTTGTGCTTGCTTTAAGTTGATTAACACATAAGCTTCGGTACATAGATAAGTAACTTACTATAAAACTTGTTGTATAGAATGGTTGTAGGGTATCTCTACTCACTATGTAATATTCTTGGCATTGTATTAATGCAATTTTTAGGGCATGTAGCAATGACAACATAATATAAATAGAGATTCTCTAATATTTTTTGGCTACAAACTTGTCTATCATTAACATAGTGGAAAGTTCAAATGAGAACTTGAAGCAACAATATATATCAACATTGCTCATTTCTGGGCAATCAGGAACATCCATGAAAACTCTTGAAAAGCTTTTGTAAAACTACATGAAACGTGAGAAAGGAAATATTTTGAGAGTTTATGGAAAATAAGGAATAAACGTTAGCTAAAGTAGAGCTTCGTGTTTACCTTTATATACTCTATTATATCCCCTGCTGATTTCCATATATCCACCATTGAGAAAGATGGTGCAACTTCAGTAACCTGTATCAAAGAAATTCTATTACCCATTACCTGCTAATAATTAAAAACATGAAGTATAATAGATAAATTAAGCAGGATACACTTTTATAAAATATAACTAAAAACTAAATTTTGGGAAACATTTTAAAACAAAGTTGATTTAATATTAATATTTTTCTTTAAAGTTATGATGAAAAAATGAAAAAATGATTAAAAAATGAGAATGAAGTATCACTCTTCTCATCATCATTATTATGAATAAGATAATGTTGTTAAGGTTTTATTAAAAAAAGTGAAAGAAAAATTGAGATCTAAATTGTTCTAATAATAAGCATATTATAACAAACATAAAATAATGCGGTCAACACTATTAGTTGTTTTTGTGTTGAGTGTTTGTTATAGTAATTGTTATAGGTGTATTAATAAAAATTATGGGTTGCAGTCATACTTATATATCTTAATACAAATTTGAGGGGGTTTAGATCTCTCAAATCCTCACATAGTATTAAGGAAACATTGGTTGCTAAAGGAGTATTACTTTTATGAGCTTCTTATTTTATTTTAACTTATGAAATGACTTGAGCATTGCTTGATAATTTGTCTTTACACAATGAAAAAAGATACCTTAATTTCAATGGAATTTCAGATAGAGTAGCCAAATTCGGAAAGACATGCTTGTGAGCCTAGTGTTATATTCAAATGAGCATTTCTTTCTCAAGTTATTATTATTATTATTTTTTTCTTTTTTTTCCAAATTTCTTTTCTTTCTCATTATTGGCAAGGAGCTCCATGATTTTTTTGTTTGATCCAAGGTATGAGTGAGTTCATGAATGCATTTCGTATGCTTATTGAGTGCAAAGGGTTTCCTTTCCTTCATTTTCTCTCTTCATATTTTTCATTTGTTGATTATTATCCCACCTTGGTACTTTCGCCACTTCTCAAATGTCATATAGTAAAGCGTAGGATGAGAAGGGAGTAGGAAGAGGAATGATACCATCATTACTATGCCATTATTCTAGGACAATTATGTTAGTGTTACTTTATGTTAGTGTAACTTTCTTTTTAAATTTAACCTCCTATTACATTCTTTAAAATGTTGGGTGTGGAGTCTGATTATCTTGTTTACTTTGTATCACAGCATTGGACCCCTGTACCTTAAAAAGGGGCGGCAACGCCGCCCGTAATTAATCGCTGCCATGGGGGGTCCAGGGGGGGGCGGCAGCGCTTTTTGGAGCCCCCCCCCTGGCGGGGGTTTTCGGGGGCAGCGCCCCCGAAGCTAAATACAGATGTAAAATGTCCTTGTAAAAGTATAGTAATTTCTAGTCAATCTGGGTCGTTCATTAGGCAAATGATCTGACGGTAGAAGTTATGTTTAGATTAGGGTTTTTTGCCCTAGAAGGCAACCCCTCGCTTTTATGAGGGCATTGTATTGCGGCTGTGTATTTCATGTGTATTCTCGAAGCGAGAAACAGAGAGGGAGACCATGAGAGAGAACATAGGATATTACAGCGGATCTGCTGTAGGTTTGTCTCTTCATTTTTGCTGGATAATAGAAAGGAAGGACTGGTTGTTCAGGGTGGACGTAGCCCAAATTGGGTGAACCACGTATATCTGTGTCTCTCTGGTTTTATGTGTTTTTTGTGCTTGTATTTTTCCGCATATTTTATGTGTTGCATTGCTCCATAATATTTAATTTTCTAACAACTGGTATCAGAGCCGAAGGTATATTTGGTTGATAAACTCGCAGGAAAGAAGGGTTCCTGGTTCGAGTGGGAGCAATGGAGGACGATGGTAAGTTTAGGGTTGAGAAATTTAATGGCCAAAACTTCCCGCTGTGGAAGATGCAGATGGAAGATTATCTGTATCAGAAATATCTATACCTACCATTGAGCGGAAAAACAAAGAAGCTGGTGGCCATGACAGATGTGGAATGGAACATTCTCGATAGAAAGGCACTCAAAACAGTACGGTTGTGTCTTGCGGCGTCAGTCGCCTTCAATATTTCGAAGGAAACAACAACAGAGGGTTTGATGCAGACGTTGGCAAAAATATATGAAAAACCCTCAGCCTCAAACAAGGTATTTCTTATGAAACGACTATTTAATATGAAGATGTCAGAAGGTGGATCTGTTGCAGACCATTTAAATGAATTTAATATAGTTACCAGTCAGTTAAGTTCTGTAGGGGTAAAATTTGATGATGAAGTTAGAGCTCTGTTATTCTTGTGCCCATTTCCAGAGAGTTGGAATGGTTTAGTAATGGCCATTAGTAACTCTGTCTCTGGATCTAGTACTTTAAAGTTTTATGATGTTGTTGGTGCTATCCTTAGCGAGGAAATGCAACGGAAAAGCTCCGGTGAGACATCAGGTAATGCTTTGAGTGCAGAGTCTAGGGGAAGAAGAATGGAAAGAGGAAAGAGCTCGGGATATCGTAGTAAATCAAGGAAAGGAAGATCCAAGTCCAGATCGGGGATAGTGTGCTGGAATTGCGGAAAGAAAGGACACCTAAAGAAATACTGTAGATCTCGGAAGGGAAAAGAAGGAGACACACAGCAAGAAAACAATCATGAAGCAAATGTGACAGGTGATGTGTTACAAGATGCTTTGATTCTTTCTTTCAAAAATGTTACTAATTCTTGGGTTGTAGATTCAGGGGCTTCATTCCATGCCACACTTGATAAGAAATATTTTCATGACTATGTTCAAGGAGATTTTGGACAAGTTCGTTTGGGTGATGATAAACCCTGTAAAATTGTTGGAATGGGTAAAGTTATTGTAAAACAACATAATGGAAACCAATGGCTACTAAAGGAGGTAAGGCATGTTCCAGATCTAAAGAAAAATCTGATTTCAACAGGGCAGTTAGGCAGTGAAGGTTGTGTGACAACTTTCACAGATAAAACTTGGAAGGTCACCAAAGGAGCGCCGGTAATAGCAAAAGGTGAAAAGGTTGGTACATTGTATTTATGCAATGGTATTTCTAACTCTGTTAATGCTTTAACTTCCAAAGGAGTAGATGCAGCATTATGGCATCATAGGCTCGGACACATGAGTGAGAAGGGGATGAAGATTCTTCACTCAAGAAATTTGTTGCTAGGTTTGAAGAATGTTGATTTGGATTTCTGTGAGAATTGCATTTATGGAAAATAGAAGAGAGTCAGATTTCTCAGAGTTGGGAAAGAAAAGAAGAGAAAAAAATTGGAGCTTGTGCATACAGATGTATGGGGACCTGCTCAGGTATCATCTCTCGGTGGCTCTCGCTATTATGTTACATTTATTGATGATGCAACTAGAAAAACTTGGATTTATTGTATTCAAAATAAATCTGATGTATTTGATACTTTCAAGAAATGGAAAGTTTTGGTTGAGATTGAGACAGGAAATAAGTTGAAGTGTCTCAGATCAGACAATGGAGGTGAATATTGCAGCAAAGAGTTTGATAGGTACTGTTCAGAGCATGGAATTTGTAGAGAGAAGACAGTTCCAAGAACACCACAAGAAAATGGTGTGTCAGAAAGGATGAACAGAACAATCATAGAGCATGTAAGGTGCATGAGATTGCATGCAGGATTGCCTTTACAATTTTGGGCAGATGCTGGAGAGACTGTTGTTTATCTAATAAACAGAGGGCCTTCAAGTTCCTTGGATGGTGGTATTCCAGAGGAAGCATGGATAGGTAAAAAGGTAAACTACTCTTTTTTAAAGCCTTTTGGTTGTGAGGCCTTTGTCCATATTAATAAAGAAAACAGAACAAAGCTTGAGGCAAAATCAAAGAAATGTAACTTTATTGGATATGGTGCTAATGATTTTGGTTATCGCTTATATGATTATGAAAATCACAAAATCATTAGGAGCAGAGATGTAATATTCAATGAAAGGGTCTTGTATAAGAATCAGTTGCAGGAAAAGAAACAGGAAAAAGAAAGCAAGGAATACGCGGTTCTTGATGAGATATCTGAAAAAGTAAAGGTGCCTGAAAATAATAATAATCAACAACCACAACAGCAACAGGCACCTCAAACACCTGAAAGTGGTGTTAGAAGATCTACCAGGATAAGTAGACCCCCTGAACGATACTCTCCTTCATTATATTATTTATTGCTGACTGATTCTAGTGAACCCGAATGTTATGAAGAAGCAATGCAGGTTGAAAGTAGGAAGAAGTGGGAGCTAGCCATGGAAGAAGAGATGGACTCCTTAATGCATAACCAGACTTGGGACTTAGTCAGGTTGCCTGCAGGTAAAATTGCATTGCAGAATAAATGGGTTTACAGGCTGAAGGAAGAAGATGGAGGAAAACAGAGGTACAAAGCTATAATTGTGGTGAAGGGGTTTGCACAAAAGAAAGGTATTGATTTTGATGAAATATTTTCTCCTGTTGTTAAAATGAATTCAATCAGAACTATTTTAAGTCTTGTAGCAGCGGAAGATTTACATCTTGAACAGCTAGATGTAAAGACAACATTTTTCCATGGAGATTTGGAGGAAGAGATATACATGCAACAACCAGAAGGATATGAAGTAAAAGGGAAAGAAAAATTGGTGTGCAGGTTAAAGAAGAGCTTGTATGGCTTAAAACAGGCTCCAAGGCAGTGGTATCTAAAATTTGATAAGTTTATGTCTGAACAAGGTTATACTAGATGTCACTCTGATCATTGTGTTTATCTGAAAAGGCAAAATGATGGTAGCTATATTATATTGTTATTGTATGTAGATGACATGCTTGTTGCAGGGTCTAACATGCAGTAAATAAATGTGCTCAAAAGAAAATTGGCAAATTAATTTTCAATGAAGGATTTGGGAGCTACAAAAAAATCCTTGGTATGAGGATAACTAGAGACAGGAAAAATCACGAATTAACACTGTCTCAGAATGAGTACATAGAAAAGGTGTTGAAAATATTTAATATGCACAATGCAAAACCAGTTAGTACACCTTTTGCTAGCCATTTCAAACTTAGTAAGGAGATGTGCCCAAGACATGGATTATATGTCTAAAGTTCCATATGCATCAGCAGTTGGAAGCTTAATGTATGCAATGGTCTGCACAAGGCCTGATATTGCACATGCAGTGGGAGTTGTAAGCAAGTACATGAATAATCCAAGAAAAGAACATTGGATGGCAGTAAAATGGATTCTCAGATATTTGAGAGGTACCACAAATCAAGCATTATGCTTTGGTGGTTCAAACATTGCTCTACAGGGATATGTTGATGTAGATATGGCAGGTGACAGAGATAACAGGAGGAGCACTACAGGATATGTATTTACTGTAGGTGGAACAGCTGTCAATTGGGTTTCAAAAATCCAAAGTGTTGTTGCACTTTCAACAACAGAAGCAGAGTATGTTGCTGCTACAGAGGCTAGTAAAGAAATGATTTGGTTACAAAGGTTTATGGGTGAATTGGGTAAGAAGTATGATATGGGAACGTTATACAGTGATAGCCAAAGTGCCATTCATCTTGCAAAGAACTCAACATTTCATTCCAGGACTAAACACATACATCTCAAGTACCATTTCATACGGTCAATATTGGAAGATGGAGAGTTGAAGCTGGAAAAGATACACACTAGCCAGAATCCTGCAGATATGCTAACAAAAGTTGTAACCAGGGAGAAAATGAGAACATGCTCAGTTTCAATTGGTCTTCAAGGATGACGATGAAGATGAGGAACAGCCATGTCCAAAGAGGAGTCATTGTCCAGCAAATGAAGTAGCGATGGAGTTGCTACAATCAGTCTCCAAGTGGGAGATTGTTGGGTGTGGAGCCTGATTATCTTGTTTACTTTGTATCATAGCATTGGACCCCTGTACCTTAAAAGGGGCGGCAACGCCGCCTGAAATTTAATCACTACCGTGGGGGGTCCAGGGGGGGGCGGTAGTGCTTTTCGGAGCCCCCCCCTGGCGGGGGTTCGGGGGCAGCGCCCCCGAAGCTAAAAATAGATGTAAAATTGCCTTGTAAAAGTATAGTAATTTCTAGTCAATCTGGGCCATTCATTAGGCAAATGATCTGACGGTAGAAGTTATGTTTAGATTAGGGTTTTTTTCCCTAGAAGGCAACCCCTTGCTTTTATGAGGGCATTGTATTGCAGCTGTGTATTGCATGTGTATTATTGGAGCGAGAAACAGAGAGGGAGACTGTGAGAGAGAACACAGGATATTACAACGGATCTGCTGTAGGTTTTGTCTCTTCATTTTTGCTAGATAATAGAAAGGAAGGATTGGCTGTTCGGGGTGGACGTAGCCCAAACTGGGTGAACCACGTATATCTGTGTCTCTTTGGTTTTATGTGTTTTGTGTGCTTGTATTTTTCCGCATATTTTATGTGTTTCATTGCTCCATAATATTTAATTTTCTAACATAAAAGATATATAGAAACTAAAATTTCGATCGTATTTCATTGTCCATATATTTCACTTAATTATTGTTTTCCACATCCCCCACTCCCCGGCATTACTTTTCACCTCTCGGTGCAAATGGTAGTATAGGAAATAGTTACATGACTCATCTAAAAAATACTAAGAAACTCCCTTCATATCAAATAATGGCATATTGACGCTTATGTCAAATCTGTCTTTACAATCGGCTCTAAGGAAATATAAGCTAGAGTATTTGTAAGAGGAGAGTTAGAATTTAGAAAAAGGAAAAACTTGGAAGGATGTGAATGTAGCTAAATTATCGAATCAAGCTCATCCATGACAATAATTCCTCTTTCCTAACTAGAAATAAATATAATTGACACCCAAATTAGAAATTATTACCAACTACTGTGTTTGGGAAAGGATATTTAGGAAGGGGCTAGCAAGGAAAGAGTACCTGGAGGCTTATGGTTTGGTTACTTACAAAGATTGTGACTAAGGAAATCCAAATGGTCATGGACCTGGAGAGACTCGACCGAGGTAGGAGGAAGAAAGGGCAAGGGAGGAGGTAAAACCCTTAAGATTCAATGGATAAGATCATATGATTCAAAGGTGCAAGGTAGATACATAGATTGGGTTATGCAGTCAAGATATTTCACCTGGAATAAAAAGGCATTGGCTTAGAAACCACTTCCATGGACGCACTTTAAAGAGGATAAAGATATGCAACACCAAGTTTCATTCTTGGCCTTGGGGTTTCACTAGAAATAATGTCAAGTTTAGTTGCCCAATCAATGTCTATGTCGTCTTGGCAATTGAATGAGAAAAGGATTATAAGGAATAGAGTCTTTCATTGTAGAATTAGTAGGAATAGGAATTACTGGCTTTCAATACATGTAGCTTTTTTTCTTTCGTCAACACTATGCCTCTTAGCTTTTATAACTTAATAAGCAACTTGATAAGCTTCCTCGATCAAATTTGAGAATTTCCAGTTCAAGAACACGGACCCGATGACTCAAACCATGCCAAATATGAGTTCTCTTATATTAAAAACGTTGATCTTGATCCAATTACAAAGCAAGAATCAGTTGAATCAGTAGTTTCATCAGAAGCAACAATAGTATATTAAGCCTGTAGCAAAATTTTATGCGGTTGGTGAGTCAGTTGGACCGAACAATAACTGTCAATGGTGGCGACCAACAAACACAAAAATAAATTTTGCAGCATAACCAGATCTATATATATACCTCGTTCTTGAAGGAGTTGTTGAAGGACGATGGTTTCTGTAGACCATTGTGGAAATAAGATATAAACATTCTGTTGGAAACCCCTGTCGACAAAAGCATCATCGAGGAAATATAAGGGTCACAAAAAAAACTCAGAACCGCTAAATAAAATAACAACCTAGTAATACCATTAAAATCCTTACCTAAACATGAAATACAATCACATGGGTTTGGAGGAGTAAAAAATGTTAGGGTTTCTGAGAGCTGCAGATATTTGTTTGTCCAGACATATTATATTCAATAGACTCATAATGCTTACCCCATGGTTTTCGGGATGAGATCAAAGGGCAGAGGTTGGTTGCAACTTCAAGCTTCTGTGAAGTTTTCACCAGTCTCAGAGAGGGAGCATGTGAGCCAACTTAAGCCTATTTCCCAACACCAGTTTCCAAGCGAGTGATAGCTGTTAGATTTAGGGTGCTCCGCTAGGATCAACTTAGGAATATTTTGGAAACTTAGGATATGTTAAAAGGCATAATGATAATTGGATATGAAAATGAAACCGGGAAATAAGACCTCCAAAACAAAACTTTAGATACAAGTTTTTGTTGAGAAAATGTTTTTTAAAACTTTGGTTAAATAGATGAGTTTAACCAAATTAATTTAAAATCAATCACAATCGATTGCTATAGTCCCACTGCTGTAGGCAAGGACTAATGAGGAAATCTCTTTAATGAATCCTTACATCTCTTCCCATTAGATTAATGATTAAAAACTAAAATACAACAATGCTTACAAAATAAACTATTTTAGACCTCCTTTTTCCTTTTTTCAGAATTGGGTTCATAAACCTAATGCCTATGTTTTATGTTTCCAAACATGTATGTTTGTTTATACTCAACCATACTGCCTGTGGGTTAGTTTTATTTCAATATCATTTTCCTCTATTAGATCTATTTTAATGTTATTTCTTTAATATTTTGATGTTTTAAAAATATAATTTAAATTTAAAGTTAAAAACAAAATTTAATTTTAAAATAAGATTTAATTTTAATTAAAAATAAAATAATATTAAATTTATCATAAATTAATAATAATAATTTATTTTAAACTTATATTTATCACACATTAAAATATCCCATTTTTTAAATGATATTTTTTTACTATTTAATTATAGGCATAGTTTAATTTATAGATGAAATGATTTTTTTTCACGACATTTTTTTTTTAAATTTTTAAGCAAAATCCGACAGAGATTTTTAAAAAATCGAGTTTAAATTGTTTAATCTGTATAATTCGAGTGCCCCGAGAGTTTTTCGGGTGTTGAATTCATTTATGCATTCAAAAAATGTATTTTAAACAACAAAAAATCACATTCTTGCTTGAAATTGTATCACCGAATTTTGGTAAATTCTGGTGAAAAAGAGTATTTAGTCTATAAGTTAGACTGCACCTTTAATTATATATAATGTATTAACTTTTTATATTAAATAATAAAAAATGGCGTTGTTTATTGAGGTAGAGGAATTGTTTGGACATTCAAAAGTGGTCGAAATTTGGCCAAAAAAATTTCAAAAACTCTCACAATAGCAGTGTTTGAATTATATTTTCAATAATAAAAATAGATTTAAAACTATCAAAAACCTCTAAAACACACACAAAATCTTCAAACTTAGCAACTATAAAAATTTAATCTTTACATAATACGTAATGAATCTACTAATTATAACTAGCAAAAATAAAAAACGAAGTAAAGTCATCCTTGTTCTACTAATTATAATGTAGAAAAATTAAAAAACGAAGAGTAAAGTCATCCTTGTGCCCTGAGGGAAAGTGCATAGAAAAAATCGCATTATGACGAGGCACCTTTCGAACTGGAGAATCATTATTACTTATTTTTATTTTTATTTTTTAATTTAGATTTCTAGATACTTTCCTCTTACCATAACATTAATTATAAACTAGTTAACATCTTATATATTCATTTTCTTATGTAGGTGCTATAGGGTAAAATGCTTGGGTTGTTGGTTCTCAAATATCCCTCTTAGGGCTTTCCGGTGCCCGAGGCAGACAGTAAGATTAGCTGTATAGTTCACAAAGAAGATACATACATGTTCATATCAACTTAAAAAACTTTGATGGAATAGGATGGAAGATTACCTCTTTAATGATCTTGAAGTCTCTTGGAGATCGCTAAGCAGCGAAGCAGGGATCCTCCTTCACCAGCTCCAAATCTCGACCCTGTGATCAATCAAAGCACCCATGTAATCTCTACCACAACATGCATTTCCTATCAATTAAGTTAATATATGATAAACATCTAAACTATGCACATCTAAGACATTCATCTCATGCTATATAAGTAATTGAAGAACAATAACAATATCAACGCATAGAATGGACAAAACAGATGCAGTTATATTGATTTATAAAAAGGAGGATTGCAACTGTCGGTTGTACCAAGCCCTCCTCAGCCTTCCAATTTCTCTATCTCTCAATGTGGTGATGTCTTGATCAACAAGTTCTCAATGAACCTCTTTTATTTTTGACCTTCACACTACAACAATAATGTTCTGCTTCACAAGTATTCAAAACTTTGACAATCCTTCGACCTTGAACCAAGAGACTGCAGCTCCATTTTATAGGAGATGGAGAGAGAAATCATTGCCTTTCTCCTTCCACCAGTTCTAAATAGAAAAAACCAAGATGTTTCCTCAACTTCCCATGCTTTTGCCTTCCTTGAGAGTTTAGTTTTTTTTGGCAAGGCCCAATAAGAGACTAGTGCTTTGCAGTTTCTATTTTGTACTGACTCTCTTATGAGAAAAAGCTGTAATTTCAAATCATTCTCCGCGGGTTTTTCCTGTTTCAAACTCAAAACACAGGTAACGCTACCCCTCTAGTCTAAATAGAGCGTTGTCCTAGCTACTAACGTGACCTTTTCATTGATCAGGTGCGTTATAACACTCTTTTGCTGTTATAGGGGTGCATTACCTTGGCAGAAGTAGGTTTAGTTTAGGTATTTGTATTCCTTCCATATTCATCTTCTCCTCTGAGCTGATGAGGAGGTTTTTTGACCTGTAACAGATGCCCCCTAAAGTGTGAGGTCAGAGACGAAGACGATGGCCGAAATACTTTATAATGTGTGTAGTAGAGATAAAGAGATTGAAAGACTGAGGAAAACATGAAACAACAACATATGTCAGAAAATATAGTATCTGTCTTGAGTCAGGCATTCCCATGCTCAGTAGCTAATCAACATGATTTCTCTAGAACAGAGATATGAAGAATCTTTCCACCGATAAGCATAATTTGGAAGTGTCTGTCATAACAGGATCAAGCTGAAGAAGCTGTCTCCATAAACAATATCACAACTTGGGGAAGGGAACATAGCTTTAATGATGTGACCTTTGCCCCAAGGTCTTGACCGCCACTTCATTTAAACTACATATTTATCAACATGTGAATGAAGGAGCTGTCGTCAAACATGTGAGAAATCGTCTGATTACCAGTCGATAATGAAAACTATTAACAGACGCGAAGGTGGCCACCGATAATGATGATGGTCCCTAAGTTGCACAGTACAATCTAGCGAGTGTGAATAAAAAGAGTTGAAGTCGAATACTCGTAGAATCATTCGATCAGGAGCCAATGATGAAGACTCCTAATCAAACACAAGATTACCTGCCACTGATGTTTGCAAGTATCTGGGTACTGATGGGTTTCTGGATCAACTTCCTAGATAAGATGTTGAAGTCGATAGGAAGAGATCTATTGAAAGGTAGGAACTGAGGCATCCTACATCAGTCAACACGAAACAGAAACCAAATGATTTTGTTTTTGATGGAGATAATGAAGAGCAAATGGGGATAAATGATGACAAATAATTTCTAGCATAATGAGTAGTTTGGTTGATAAGAGGAGCAGTAGATAGCGAGATCTTCTTGAAAAATAGAAGGCACTATAACAGGGTACTAGGCAGCTGAGGCTTAATGAACACCAAAGAGTTTGTTAGGATTTTACCGGTGTAGGAACACTGGGAGATGAAGGCTAATACTCATAGATGGTAGGGTTCGACTAACTGTGAAAGAGTTTTTTGGGGAGTGCTATGTTCAATATTTTTGCTGCCAAATCGACCTTTCTGAAATGTAATAGAGGTAGTATCCATTTTTTCCAAAATTTCCCCCATCTGATTAGGTTTAACGAGTCCAGACGAGTAAAATCGGTGAATTTTTCATATTTAGAGAGTCTGAAAAATGTCGTAAAATACAACTCCATTCCCCGTCTGATTAGGTTTAATGAGTCCAGATGAGTAAACTCGGTGAATTTTTCATGTTTAGAGAGTCTGAAAAATGTCGTAGAAGACAACTCCATGGGGTACCTTTGTCATGTCTTGATAACCGGGCACGACAAAGGGAGAATAGTAAGCCTGAAACTGTTCATTTTCCATGAGTTAGTCCATCGAAGCTGGAAAAGTGAGAAATATATGTTCGATGGATGTCTGCCTCATTTTGTTATGAGTACAAGGAGACGAAGTAAACTCAGTACTCTTTGTGAAATTTTTGACGAGTCCGACAAAGAAAAACTCGGTGCTCTCTGTGAAATTTTAACGAGTCACGTGGAGAAAACTCAGTCACTTTTTCTGTTTAAAGAGCTTTGAAAAAGAGGAAAAAGAATGGCTCCTTACTCTCTGTCATGGTAATTTAACGAGCCCGAAAAAGGCAACTTGGGGTTTTTTCAGTTTTATGAGGTAGGAAAAATTCCCTAAAAAGAAAGCTCAGTTCTTCTTCATATCAGTTTTAACGAGTCTGAAGAAGAGAACTCCAGGTTTTTTGGATTAACGAGCAAGAAAAAGACCATAAAAAGAATGCTCGAAATCGACTTCGTATAAGTTTAACGAGTCCGAAGAAGAGAACTCGAGGTTTTTCGGATTAACGAGCAAGAAAAATATCGTAAAAATAATGCCTGGAATTGTAGGTAGACCAAAATGTCTCCATACCATGGGTCCGAAGAATCAACCAAGTATACAGATTCATCAGGAAATGGATCATGAGCTACTTCTCCTGGGTCGATTCTGGGTGTTAGCCCCCCTATGAAATTTTTGACAAGCAAATAGGGGGCTAAATCATTGTTGAGCCTTCAAGGAATGCATTTCCTCTGAAAACACAGTCTCCTTGAAGCCTCCATGTGTCTTTTATCCTTTGATGAAATCCCCTCTGCTGATTTCCACCATAAAGCCTCTCTGTTATGAAGAAATGCCCAAAGGCCCCCTTTTCCCTCTTATTTCACACCCAATTAGCCTCTATTTTATCCCCCTTATCTTCCCCTTCTATTTCCCTTCTTACCCTTCAGTTTCCCCCCAAAATCCCCTTAAAATTCTTTCCCCAACCTTCGTTGGCCTTCTTCCCCCTTTATCTCTCTATCGTTCCCCTTCCCAACCTTCAAAATCCATTAAAACGGGCTTAAACCCACCTTCCGACCTTATTATAAGGCCTAGCCCCTTTTCACCAGCCCCTTTCAAACCACTTCCCCACATGTGACCCGGCGCTGGGACCAAGCGCTTTAGTCCCAGGCGCTAATCGCAATCGGAAGACCAGGCGGGTGCAAATCCCTTTGTAAACGCAAAAGTCCCGATGCGATCGTTCCTAACGTTAAGTCCTCCGATCCGATTCTGCACCGTTGATCTGCTTCGATCGAACGGCGGAGAGCCAATCGCGGATCCTCGCCGATCGCAATCGCAATTCTCATGCGTGCCCCCCCGATCGTCCCATCGCAATCACTTGTGATGCGATTAATCGCAAGCCCTTTCCACCACCCCTCCTCCAGCTTCCAAAGGCATTTCTCCACCACCACCGCCCAGTTGTAAAATTCTTTCCATTGTGCGGATTAGCACAAAGAGGCCATTTCAGCCAGCCAGCGAAGCAATAGAGACGGGATTTGAGGGGGATTCGAGCCTGTAATTGAAGATTAACGTTTTAATCCTGCAGTCAAAGGCTTAAGGCACTGTTCGAAGATTAAGAGCGCACCAGCAAGCCATAACTGCGCCACCTAACAGCAGAGTGCTTTTCTCCTAGAAGTACACCTTCTCACAGCGTCCTCCGTGCCTCTCGAGCCCAGGAAAGATTAATACGATGACAGAACCTCTCAAGGGGCTGTCAGGCAGCATTAAAGAAGCATGGAGGGACCTTGCAGATTTTCCATCCAGTTCATTTATTCCAGAAGGCAGAAACAGAGTTCCAGACACCAGAAAGGACTCCAAGGAACATATCAGAGGTCAAAATCGACCTGACAGAGATCTACGAATCAGTCTTAGAGTACCTACAGCGTTGCAGACAGCCATTAAGCAGTATGGGCGTGGAAACTTCCGCCGATGCTGCCTTAATGAGATCAATTCAATGTTCATCTACCTCTGTTTTCTCTCTTCTCCTATAAGAAATCCCCAAGAACATATTAAAAAGGTTGTTGCTGTTGTTCGGTTGTTGGGCATATTGCTGTTAGAGGGATTCGTTTGACTGTTAGAACAGTCTTGGGAGGGAATAGCAGAGTAGTTGTATGTAATAGGCTGGGAGGAGAAAGTCTGGACTGTAACAGCCATTGAGCTACATTGTTCATGACTGGTTTTGCATCATTAATCAAGCACATTTCACAGGATCCTGGTCTATTACTATTGGTGATGTTTTTCTCACTCGTTTAATGCATTTCCATATTGTTTCATTGTTCTTCTGGGCTTGCATCAGAATAATGGTATAGGATTCACCCTTGTTAGGTGCCCTATGCTGTCTTCTCTCCTTGCCTTCAATGTTTTCCGCTAAATGTGTTATCTGAGAATTGATTTCAGTCAATTTAACCAGTGTAGTGGATGTTATTGCCTACTCTCTGATGTATGAATTGGTCGAATCAGTTCTTAGATGTTCTTGCTGGGTTTAAGCTGGAAGGTTTGGGAACACTGGGGATAAGTGTTAGCCCTGTCCACTAGGATCCTTGCGCGACCAGCCGGCCTTTCCAAGATCCCTTTGTTAATCTTATCTCTGTTTTCCCCTTGGAGTTGCTAAAACAGACCTGGAGTTAAATGACCTCTGGTCCGATCTATAAGCATCCCCTTTGTCCCTTTGAGAGCTGCCCTAGAGTATGTCCAAGCAGGTCTAGAGTTAAATGACCTCTGACCTGATCTATAGACAGAAATTTGGTTGTATTTCCTTCTTCCACTTTCCCTCCTTAATGTTGCATTCCATCATTTGCCTAAAAGATCCTTTAGTGTAGATGACTTGCCCTTTGGAAGCCTTGGCTAGTTGTTGCATGTAATTTCCTTTCATGACTCCATAGCCCAATGGATGGCACTATCCTGGCCTATCCCCTTTGCTGAAGCCTCCTGCTGTTTTGTTTCCTTTCTCCCATTACTTTCTCAGTCTATGATCTCCTGACCAACCTAGCAACCAACCAACCAAATCATTTAAAACCTCCTTTTGTGCTTCATAACTAGCCTAACATTTCAATCTGAGCTTTCAAAGATTTATCATTCTTTGCTCTATTTGGAGAGATCCCTCTCCAGGTCCAGGAGGGCTAGATCCTAGGGCCCCAAAGTGGCTTGATGTTGTCTCATCTTTTGGTATTTCCAAATCTGCCAAAACATGGGAACCCCAACATAATGGCGACTCCGCTGGGGAAAGATCAGTCAGCTTTGATTTGGCAAACCACTGTGGTGGACAGTAAGTTGTAAATCATCCACCTGGCGACTCCACAATTCCTGAATGATTAAAAGACTCCGCTGGTAATCAGATGGCCACTGATTATCTATGGTTTCACATAAGACTCCACTGGGAGACCATGTCGCAGTACAACATCATCCATTCCGAAAACCAAGCCATGTCACTAATGCAAGACCCCGAACGGTTTGCGGAAATATTTCCAGACTTCATAGCAGCATGTCGTGATACACTTGCTAGTGACTTGGTAGTATATAAGGTGGAGGACCTTCCTGTGGTTATTCCTCTCAGCTCTAGAGGCGGGCCCATGATCAAGAAAATCCTTTTGGAGCTGATGGTTGAAAGGTATGAAGCTGAGATCGAACTTCTGAGCTCACAAGAGATATCATATGAGTTCAGAGACCCCAGAGCATTCTTGAAAAGTCTCCCTCCCCCCAAAAGAGAAGAGATTCCACTGCTCTTCGAAATACAAGAAGAAGAGGATCCGGTTCTCATGAGCCACTTTGAAGACTTAGTGGAAAATGCAATAATCGAAGCTGCCCAGGATAAAGACAGCCTACCAAGCTTGGGAGGCCTAAAAGAAGAAAATGTACATCATCTGTTCGTGGATCCTGTGGCAGAATACATGGAGGCCCTGATTTGCTCGAATGCTCCAGCATTAATCCTTAGCATGGGCCAGATTCATCAGGAATGGTCACTACTGATGGTGACCACAGTCTTGAAGGACCACACGCAGAGCACCCTGTGGTTATCTCTGATAGGCAGCCAGTGCTCATATCCTTTTTCACTACTGCCTGATTGGTTGTATTGGCTTTATCATATCACCTAGAACATTAGAGATTTCCAATTAGAGTAGGGTAGGTAGGAAGCTCAATAAAGCTCAGCCTATGAGCAAGTAGATTAATTGTTTCAATTTCTGTCTCAGAATATAAAGAAGAAACCTGCTAGATAGTTTAATCCTAGCAGGTAGTAGTGTAGGTAGAAAAGCTATGAGATCAACAGTCTAATCTAGTCTCATGGAGCAATAAGGGTAGAAGTAGAATAGGTTTATTCTTTCCTGTTTGAAAAGATTGATGATGTAAAGGGTTTGCTAGTCCAAATGCACCCAGAAGAAAAATGTTAGGTCTATAGTGTGGGTAGGTAGTTGTTTGGGAGAATTTTACTGCTGATATGTTGTCTTCAGGATTTGTGGCAGCTGATCAAAGAAAGAAAGGGATGAGCCAAGAAGCAGGCATCTGGCCTACACCAAGAGATCATTTTCTGAATTCTTGACTCCTCCAAAGAGAAGCCATCCCCATGTGGAGCCACTGTTAGCCCCCCTATGAAATTTTTGACAAACAAATAGGGGGCTAAATTGTTTTTCAGCCTTCAAGGAATGCATTTCCTCTGAAAAACAGTCTCCTTGAAGCCTCCATGTGTCTTTTATCCTTTGAAAAATCCCCTTTGCTGGTGTCCATCATAAGGCCTCTCTGCTGGTGAAGAAATGCCCAAAGGCCCCCTTTCCCTTCTTATTTCACCCCCAATTAGCCTCCATTTTATCCCCCTTTTCTTCCCCTTCTATTTCCCTTCTTACCCTTCATTTTCCCCCAAAATCCCCTTAAAATTCTTTCCCCAACCTTCGTTGGCCTTCTTCCCCCTTTATCTCTCTATCGTTCCCCTTCCCAACCTTCAAAATCCATTAAAACGGGCTTAAACCCACCTTCCGACCTTATTATAAGGCCTAGCCCCTTTTCACCAGCCCCTTTCAAACCACTTCCCCACATGTGACCCGACGCTGGGACAAAGCGCTTAAGTCCCAGGCGCTAATCGCAATCGGAAGACCGAGCAGGTGCAAATTCCTTTGTAAACGCAAAAGTCCCGTTGCGATTGTTCTTAACGTTAAGTCCTCCGCTCCATTCTGCACCGTTGATCTGCTTCGATCGAATGGCGGAGCGCCAATCGCAGATCCTCGCCGATCGCAATCGCAAAGTTCGTGCGCGCCCCCCCGATTGGCCCATCGCAATCACTTGCGATGCGATTAATCACAAACCCTTTTCACACCCCTCCTCCAGAAGCTTCCAGGCATTTCCATTCTCCACCACCACTGCCCGGTTGTAAAATTCTTTCCATTGTGCGGATTAGCACAGAGAGGCCATTTCAGCCGGCAAGCGAAGCAACAGAGACGAGATTTGAGGGGGATTCGAGCTTGTAATTGAAGATTAACGTTTTAATCCTGCAGTCAAAGGCTTAAGGCACTGTTCGAAGATTAAGAGCGCACCAGCAAGCCATAACTGCGCCACCTAACAGCAGAGTGCTTTTCTCCTAGAAATACACCTTCTCACAGTATCCTCCATGCCTCTCGAGCCCAGGAAAGATTAATACGATGACAGAACATCTCAAGGGGCTGTCAGGCAGCATTAAAGAAGCATGGAGGGACCTTGCAGATTTTCCATCCAGTTCATTTATTCCAGAAGGCAGAAACAGAGTTCCAGACACTAGAAAGGACTCCAAGGAACATATCAGAGGTCAAAATCGACCTGACAGAGATCTCCGAATCAGTCTTAGAGTACCTACAGCGTTGCAGACAACCATTAAGCAGTATGGGCGTGGACACTTCCGCCGATGCTGCCTTAATGAGATCAATTCAATGTTCATCTACCTCTGTTTTCTCTCTTCTCCTATAAGAAATCCCCAAGAACATATTAAAAAGGTTGTTGTTTTTGTTCGGTTGTTGGGCATATTGCTGTTAGAGGGATTCATTCGACTGTTAGAACAGTCTTGGGAGGGAATAGCAGAGTAGTTGTATGTAATAGGCTGGGAGGAGAAATTCTGGACTGTAACAACCATTGAGCTACATTGTTCATGACTGGTTTTGCATCATTAATCAAGCACATTTCACAGGATCCTGGTCTATTACTATTGGTGATGTTTTTCTCACTCGTTTAATGCATTTCCATATTGTTTCATTGTTCTTCTGGGCTTGCATCAGAATAATGGTATAGGATTCACCCTTGTTAGGTGCCCTATGCTGTCTGCTCTCCTTGCCTTCAATTGTTTCTGCTAAATGTGTTATCTGAGAAGTGATTTCAGTCAATTTAACCAGTGTAGTGGATGTTATTGCCTACTCTCTGATGTATGAATTGGTTGAATCAGTGCTTAGATGTTCTTGCTGGGTTTAAGCTGGAAGGTTTGGGAACATTGGGGATTAGAGCTAGCCATGTCCACTAGGATCCTTGCGCAACCAGCCGGCCTTTCTAAGATCCCTTTGTTAATCTTATCTCTGTTTTCCCGACCGTTGCTAAAACAGACTGAGTCATGATACTGTCCTGATCTATAAGCATCTTCTTTGTCCCTTCGAGAGTCGTCTGATTTGTCCTCTCCAAGCAAAGTCTAGAGTTAAATGACCTCCCGGGACGATCTATAGACAGAATTGGTTGTATTTCCTTCTTCTGCACTTTCCTCTTAATGTTGCATTCCATCATTTGCCTAAAAGATCCTTTAGTGTATTGACTTGCCCTTTGGAAGCCTTGGCTAAGTGTTTGCATGTAATTACCTTTCATGACTTCCATAGCCCAATGGATGGCACTATCCCGACTATCCCCTTGGCCGAAGCTCTCCCCTCGCGTTTTGTTTCCTTTCTCCCATTACTTTCGCCTATGATCTCCGACCAACCTAGTAACCAACCAACCAAACTATTTAAAAAAACCCTCCTCTCTTTTTGTGCTTCATAACTAGCCTAACATTTCAATCTGAGCTTTCAAAGATTTATCATTCTTTGCTCTATTTGGAGAGATCCCTCTCCGGGTCCAGGAGGGATAGATTCTAAGGCCCCAAAGTGTTTTGATGTTGTCTCATCTTTTGGTATTGCCAAATCTGCCAAAACATGGGAACCCCAACACTGGGAAGGTCCGATAGTAATTCGGCGAAGAAGAGAGATTTCTTTGCTTTGGCAGCTGTGAAGACCAAATCAAATTGTTGGAGGATTATGATCCATTTGACATATTTTCCTCCAATAATTTGTCGAGACAGGATGTGTCGCATGGGGTTCTCCAAAGCAATAACAGTAGTATGTCGCAACAATATATAGTGCCGGAGTCGAGTGACGGCAAAGACTACAGCCAGAGAAAGTTTCTCCACATGTGAATAACGTAGTTCGGGTCTGATTAGACCTTTTGACAAGTAGTATATCTCATGTTCATTGTCGTCATTGTGAACTTGAACCAGAACCATTCCAAGTGAGGATGGTGAGGCTGCCAGGTAGAGGAGAAAGCCGCGTGAGTAGTCGGGGGCACTAAGGTGTGGGGCTGAAACAAGTGCATGTTTTAAAGAATGAAATGACTGTTGAGCTTGGTCATCCCAAGAAATATAGTGTTCCCTTCTTCAATAATCACATAAATCCTTTCGTCATCTTAGCATAATTAAAAATGAATCGATGTAAAAAATTTTCCTTGCCTTGCAAACGTTGGAGTTGGAGGATGGATTGTGGTGCCAAAAATTCAACAATTGCTTTAACCTTATTGGGATCAACCCTAATACGGTGCTTGGAGAAAATGAAACCTAACAGATGCTCGGACTCGACCATAAATACGCACTTATGAGGATTCAGGCGTATATTGTAGAATCTGCACATAGCAAAAATTTCTTTCAGATGAGCAAGGTGATCAGGTCGCTTTTTGGAATGGGCCAGAAGGTCATCCAAGTAAGCCTGTACAATATGTTGAATCTCGTGGAAAGCATAGTTCATAGCCCACTGAAAATTTTCTCCAGCATTCTGTTAGCCCCCTATGAATTTTTTGACAAGCAAATAGGGGGCTAAGTTGTTTGTTGAGCCTTCAAGGAATTCATTTCTCCTAAAAACACATCATCCTTGACAGCCTCTTCATGCTCTCTGCCCTTTGATTAATTTCCACCGTTATTTTCGAGACAATAAGCTCTCACTAATTGTAAAAAGGTGTGCTTAAGATGGCCTTCATTTACCCCTTTGTATTCCCCGCGTTAATGTCCCATTATAACCTTTTTTTTCCATTTTGACAAAGTCCCCTTTTTTCACCCCAAATCCTCCCAAACCTTTCTAAATCACCCTAAATTCCTTCTAAGCCTCACAAATACCCTTTTTGTTTGGCCAAATAGCCCCTTTTTTCCCCTCTATTGTTATCCCTTTTCGCCTTAAATCTCCATTGAAATGGGCCACAAAAAAACCCATATTCTTCACATTTCAAGTTTAGCCTCGTTCGGCTCGTTCAAAACATTTTTCCCCACAGGCCTGGAAGAACCGGGTGCTAAGTCTTTTCGGTGCTTAGTGCTGATATCAGGAGCGCTATTAACCGTCGATTTCCCGGCATCCGACGGTCATCGCAAGCACCTTTCATTTCACGTTTGCCCCTCCGATCATATTGCAACCGTCGATCTGATCCGTAGATCGATGGTCCATATTTCATCCGCCCTGGTGGTTCCCGCACCAGAGCACTGTCCAGAAACCGGCGGTTTCTATCGCACCTCCTTTGAGAGGAGGGCGGTATTTTCGTTCGCGCTGATGCCATACCCGCACGACACGTGTCTTCGAGCACCGTTGAGAAATCGTTTATCACGCGTTAAAGTTTGTTCGTGGACCTGGCCACATGAGCATAGCAAGATACATCGTCCGACTGGTCGTTCCATCCAATCTGATCATGCCACGAAGATGCACGGAGTTAGTCAAGAAAGCAGGGACTGCCCACCATTCGCCCTCCGACGCACTCATAGCCGTTGATCTCCCCCTTCCCCCGAAGATCGACGGGTCTCTGGATGCATTCTACACCCTGCCATTGACCTAGTCCCGCCACGTCACCCATTCCATGTGTCTTCATTGCATTTTCGTCTGTTTCCTATATATTTCATTCAAAGGTCAAAATTTAATTTTTTACATTTAAATTTCCCATCTCGCCATCTTCCAACTGCATCTCCTGATGTTCCACAGTGTTCATCGACAGTATCCTCTGCATACATCGTCGTCAAACGTGCCACGTTTTCATTTTCGCAGTCATCCACAGCGTCCCACCCCATGCATGGATTTCTTAACGTGTTTTTGTGTTTTTCAGGGTTTCAGGTGGTGAAAACCTCCACTGTTCGCAGTCATTGTTCCAGTGACACAGAGCGCAAAGAAGGCCATTGTTAGAGCCCGATATTATAGGAAGATGTTTGGGAAGGATTCAATAGGAAATATTTCATCAATGTATGGTGCTCGACACTGTCAAACCTCCCCAACACCATTTAAACTCGAAGTTTTCACAATCAGAGACAGTAATGGAACGACAGAGAGCATCAGTGAAAAAGCAGAGAACTTAAGGCCTATAATTGAAGATCGTGAGCCTTAATCCGATAATTTAAAGACAGGGTGCCATATTGAAGACCTCGTCAAGTAATGCAGAGGTCCCGAGAGGGCCTTGGGCATAGAAAACAACACCAACAGTGTTTCACCATCAGCAGAATGTTCTTCCCCATGAAAGGATAGAGTGCCCATACAGTTTTCATTCTATGTCGTGTTCTAGAGAGGTTTTCTACCCTGACAACAATCCTGATGCTATCAGAGCATTTGTTTCACAGTATGGCAGACCCAAGCATCATTATTCTACCTTTTGTTTATTCACCAGAGTACTGCAGTGGCACTACAACAAAGTACATCAAAGTCATACCTGGAGTAAATTGCAGCATGACAAAGACCATTCTTTTATCCAAAGAGTACTGAAGATAAATGCCCAAAATTTAAAACAGAATGGGGCCTCAGCCCTCTTCCTCTTCTGAGTTTTAATGCTACATTTAGTTTTCCATCTACCTCCTCAGCCTCTCATTCAGCTATAAAATTCATGAATAAACTCATTGTAAGGTTATTGATCAACTATCTGTGAATTGCAAGCTGTTTCTCTTGAGACATGTTCTCTGTGTAAAGTTATAAGATAGGCTGAGGAAGATGTTTTCAGACTGAATATCAAGCTATTGGGGATGTTGTACTTGACTGGTGTTTCTCTTTAATATGACAAGCACATTTCTTTGGATCCCGATTTAAAGTAGCGGTGATGTTTTTCTGTCTTTGTCTATGTTTTTCCTTTTTAGTTCATGACATTTCATTTCTTCTGGCATGCATCAGAAGTCTGGCATAGGATTTACCCTTGTTAGGTACCCTATGTTTCTGCTCTGCCTGCCTTCAATGTTTTCTGCTGTATGTGTTATCTGAGGATTGATTTCAAGCTAATTTAACAAGTGTAGTGGTCAAATATAATGCTAGCTGATGTGTGAATTAATGAATCTGTTCTTAGATGTTCTTGTTAGGCTTTAATTGAATGAATTGAGATACTGGGAGTCTAGAACTCGGTCTATGTCTCACTAGCATCCTTTTCAATTAATTGAACCTTACTAAGTTACCTTAAGCTGGATGCCAAAGCATTGAGAGTTCAAAGTCTCTCTCTGATCTCAGGTCTTCACCTTTGTGTTTAAATCTTTATTGTTTCCTTGTTTGAAGAGTTATCCTTCTAGGTTTTGGATCACAGGTTGTCCAATGGCATGTCTTGTCCCTGGATCTGATTCTTGAAGGTCACCTTGGAGGTTTCCTTGCTTTCACCCTCTTTCTTGCCTTTCTCACCACACTATCGTCTTGAAGATCCAATGCTTTAGATGACTAGCCCAACTGAAAGCCTACATACTGAATAGCAAGTAAACCCTTTTCTGACTCCATTGCCCAATGGTCTGGAATGTTCTCTGAATCATCCCTCATTTTCATGAAATCCTCTTTGCTCATCCTTGTCTTATATTGAACCCTTCTTTCCTGATTCCCAACAACCAAACATAAATCAAACAAATCCCATGCCTATAACTAGCCTAACATCTTAAACTTGAGCTTCAAAGACATAAAATATTTCCATACATATAGAGAGATCCCTCTCTGGACCTAGGAGGGCTAGATCCTGAGGTCTGAAAGTGGTTCTGATGTTGTCTCATGTTTTGGTCTTGCCAATCTGGCCAAAACATGGGGACCCAAACATAATGGCGACTCCAGTGGGGAATCTGAGAGTCTATAACTGATAACATTTGTATGTCTCCCATTGTCATCACCAACATAATGACGACTCTGCTGGGGAATCTGAGAGTCTATAACAGATAACATTTGTCTGTCTCCCATTGTCATCACCAACATAATGGTGACTCCACTGGGGAATCTAAGAGTCTATAACTGATAACATTTGTCTATCTCCCATTGTCACCACCAACATAATGGTGACCATATTGGGGAATCTGAGAGGCTAACCTAATTGAGAAAAAAGCAAGATTGAGAGCTGAGAAGAGGGTAACATATAGAGATGACACTGTAGCTTCCACATCTGATCCCAATTATGACCGTCTATCTAAAAACATGGAAAAGCTACAGCAAATTATGGAAAAAATGGTTGTCACAGTTAGTAACTAGAATAGAAACCAAAATCATAACCAGAACCAAAGCTTCAGAAGGAATAATACCACTCCCAACAGACAAAGAGAATCAGATCAATAAATTATCCCCCCATTTCAAGAGAAATTTCTTGATGAATACAAGGGAATCATAGAAGAGTCTGAGGGAAACACAATAAACATGTTTGAAATAGAAAACTCAATCCACAACTGTTCCACAGAGGAAGATCAACCCTCACCCTCTTATTGGGATGAGGAAATATTAGAATCTGAGGATTACAGGTTAGGATTTGAAAATGCCATCATGCAGGTCAGAGAACAATATGAACTTAGAAGCAAAAAGAGTCTAGACACTTACAAACCAAAGGCTTCTGAGATTTCTATCAAGAAAAGGTCTGAGAAAAATTCTAAAGTAACTACTGAAAGTAACAAATCAACAGCTGAGAGTTCTGGGAAGAACAAAGAAGAGGACAACCAAAACACTGAACAAAAAAGTCAACCAACTAGCAGCACTAGCACTGCAGTTAGTGCTCCTGATAAAACAATTCCTAAACCTGTACATGGTGAGAATCAACCCACTGATTCAGCCACTAAGGTGGTGGCTAACAAAACAGAATTGAGTATTACAAAGAGTCAATATCCCTTCAATTTGGAGAGTGAGATTGCTAAAATCAAGATCTCTGTCCCACTCTCTGAGATGGCCACTCAGGATGTATATAAAGGCCAAATTTTGAAAGCATTAAATCTAGGGGAAAACAGTGACAATGTCAATTTGAGTGATGATCAACTAGCCCTTTTGTTTGGTCCAAAGATAGAAGGGAAGTTTCAGGAAGGGGTAGTACCACCTTTTTATATCAGTCTCAATATCCATGACAAGATCCTTCACAATGCAATGCATGACTTTGGGGCATCACACAACTTAATGCATAAGGTAGTGATGGAAAGGTTAGGCCTAGAGATAACCCGTCCCTATAAGGATTTATACTCATTTGACTCTAGCAGAGTAGAATGCCTGGGCTTAATCAAAGACCTGTGTGTAAACCTTACCCAGATCCCTGCAAAGTGTATGGTCATGGATGTCGTAGTGGTAGATGTGCCACCTAAGTATGGCATGTTACTGTCAAGGTCATGGGGAGCCAAGCTGCAAGGTACAATGCAGATGGATGGGGCATATGCCACAATCCTTGTCTTTAGCTAACTTAGAAGACTGTATAGAGAGGCACAAATGAAATTCCTGGTCAGCAGCCCCGAAAAGCCTGAAAATTCTCCTCTGTACTCTGTGCACACAGATCTAGACTCCTTTATCCTTTGCAATGATGAATCCTTGGGAGAGCCAGAATCAGAAAACAGAGATACGAACAAGAGAGTTGAGACCATAGATTTTAACATAATGACCACTCTGGACTTAGAGGAAAATGAAGAAGAAAACTTTGGACAGTACACTGAAATAGAAATTCAGAGCAAACAAGAAATAGAATGCAACCAACTGACTAGTCACCTCTCTGAATTCCATACACATCAGGAAGAGAAAAACCATCAAAAGACCAGTGAAACCCACATTAGGGAAGAAAAGGATGATAAACATGAACACGACCCCTTGTGGGAAATGAATTTTGATGGATCCTGTACTAGGAAGGCTGCAGGAGTAGGAGTGTGGATACATAACACAGAGAGTGACTATGCAGAGAGCCATGCCTTTAATGTGAACTTAAAATGCACAAATAATATCGCAGAGTATGAGGCTCTTATCCTAGGCTTGAATCTGTTGAAAAAATTAGGAGCTCGTAGGATAATTGTACATGGAGACTCTGATTTGGTCATAAAACATGTGAACGGTGAGTATACAGCTAAACACCCTAGGTTGAGAGCGTATAGGAATGATGCCATGGATTTATTGAAGACCTTTGTGGAATATGAACTAGTGTTTATCCCTAGGAGTCGGAACATAATTGAAAATGGATTAGCTTGTGTGGCTAGTTCATATCACAAGCCTCCCAGTGATCAACAAATCATCATTCAGACGAAATTAAAACCTGCAGTACCTGATAATGAGAAATATTGGCAGGTTTTTGAAGGAGATAAGCAGATCAAGGATTTCCTAACAGGTAGGAACGAGTTTGAATTTTTCGATTCAGACTCTAAATCCGAAGATAACTGCCTAAGTGAAGAACCCTCAGACGAGGAAGAAACACCCTGTAACATAGAAATAAAAACTTTAATTGAACAACTTGGAAATCCAACCAAAGAATATGAGAACACAGATAAAGAGGAAGTAGAGGTGCTGCAGGCCAAAGATAAGAACATACCCCGAGGTTTGGCACCTTTAGAAGATCTTTTCGACTTCGATGATGTAGAGAAAAATCCCACCATAGAACACTCAGACTCTGATGTTGAGGAATGCAACATGGGCACAGAAGATAAGCCCAAGATGATTAAATTGGATAAATCCCTGCATGCAAACATGAAAAAGAAATATATTGACTTGTTCAAAGAATTCATTGATGTGTTTGCCTGGGGCTATTGATCAGGAGATCAAAGTCCCTTGTAGAAAAATGCTCAAAAATGAAGTTGCTCAGAATTGGTCTAAAATATATCGACTGGAAAGAGCTCGTCAAAACGATCCTGTAGCCGCAAACGGCACTCAAATCCGTTTCCGTATGGAGGAGATATTGCATTTTGAAATCGCCCAATAACTTTCAATTTTGAAAGAAATTTTTTTAATATTATGTGTTGGGATAATTTTATTTTTTATTAAGGTTTAATAAATTAATTAAATTATATAGTTTTAATATTTTATATGGTTTTTTATTAAATCATATATTATATTATTAATTATATATTTTAATTAATTATTAAAAAAAAATTAATTAAACCTTATTAAAAAACTAAATAAAAACCCCATATATATATTAATCGTTCAAAGGTTATGGGCACGTTATGTAATGTTTAAAAACCCACATGTTAAAGTTTAGAGGTGTAATATGGTATGGCATAACATATCAAAGGTTTAATATTAACATGTTAAACCCCACGTATGGTTCAAAAATTTGGAACGTGCAAAGTTAAAAGGCACGTGGTGCCCACTTGGAGCGGAGTAAAACTTTGATCGTGGTGTTGTTCAACCCCGGGTCGGGGCGGACACAACGAATAGGCCCGACCAATGGGCTACAATGGTTGATTTGTTAAACCATTGGCGTGAATATGTTTTTAAACGTTTGAAAATTCGTATGGGCACGCAGAAATGGGGATGTGGTCCCATGGGTCGGCGGAGCACATTCAATGGTTTGTTATATATTAAAGTTCAAAACGCATTTAACTCAAAGTTCGTTTATGAACTCCGACGGTTATGGAAGCATGGGCTTATCCCTTAGCCCCTCCATTTCGGCGGTTTATTTGGTGGACCTCCAATTTTAGGGTCGTTCCCTATTGTGGCGGAGTTATCTGGTAGTTAGCTGGAGTTATTCTAGGCCAAACTGGCAGTTGGAGTAAAAGAGCCATAACTTTGGCTAGGAAAGTCCTTTTGGGACGAATTTTTTTTTTGTTTTTGGGGTATTGGATCATTCTAGAGCTGTTGGAAGTGTTTGCAGAGCCATCAGGGCACTCTAACAGAGAATTTACCAACGTTTTTGGTCGTGGAGCCACCAGGGCCTAAGGGAAGAAGAGCTGTTTTGGACTACCTTCATCCAATGGAGGTGTTTGTTTAGTCATTTTATACTGATTTGAGCCTTATGAATCTTAATTTGTGGTGTATTTTTCCATTTGAGGCTTCTATACAGTTGTATTCACATTTTGAGCATTTAATCAAAGAGGAAAAAGCCTAATTAGAGGCTTTTGGACCCAGCGGAGGTAGCCCAAGAGAGGGGTGAACCGCTTAAACAATTATTTGCTGTCATACTATATAATTTTGCTGCATATTTTCAGATTCTACTCCTTTAAACAGTAAATTTTTATAAGAAAACTTTTCCCAAGCAGGTTTAAACAGTGAACAAAACTTATTAGTTCATCTTCAAACCATTATACTTCATTTGCAGAATATGTATACTTGCCTATTCACACATTAAAGCTGGATCAATGAATACTTTGCACATAAAACAAATACTTTCATTGATCGGATCTCAGTGATTACATTTTATTTCTTTAGGCAGAGTCTGTAGAAGGGCCAGATAGCCTCCGGATTCATCCTTTCTTTGAAAGGTGAAATACCCGGTAAATGCCCCTACAGTCAATCTCTGTATGAGAAATACTTTGTTCTCACAATTTCAGATCAGGTTGGTATCAAAGCTCAAGGTTTTGCTTAAGAGTTTGTGAAATTTGTGCAAGTAAATTGTATTATTCTGCAAAATTTGATGCTTACTAGGCTGAAATTGCAAAGAGGGGAAGGTCAATTGGTTAGAGAACAAGTTAATCCTCAACCAAGGAGGGCTAGAGTGCCATTATATCCACCTTCCATTTCATCCTCATTAGCCTTAGAATCAGCGACAAACATGTCTTCCAGAGAAGGAGAAGTACATGAGGAAATGGATCCCAAGGAAGAAGAAAGAGTCTTTAGAAAAGCTTTCTTGGACTTGACTGAGATGGTTAGGATCCTATACCAGGAGAGAAATGATAGAATTGCTGGAGAAGGGTCTAGAAACCAAAGAGAAGAAGGAGATTTTTCAGGAGGAAAGAAAGAAAAAGATGAGTCTAAAAAAGGGAATGGAGGGAATGGTGATCCACCATCTCCATCGTCATCCTCTTCCTCCACATCATCCTCTTCTACTTCTGTTAATTAGTCACACAAAACAAAAACATCTCTTAAAAATCCTTTGTTAAAGCTTGATGTGAAGTTTGAGTTGCCGATGTTTAATGGTGATGTGAATGCAGAAAAATTGGATAACTAGATTAGACAATTGGAAGTCTATCTAAGGATTCAGAATTTGCATGATGATGACACAAAAATCCAATTAGCCTCTTTGAGAATGGATGGAGCAGCTTTGGTTTGGTGGGAAGCCAAGACCAGGGAGGAGATTAAAAAGCATGGTAAGATAACTCTAACTTGGAATGAGTTTATTACTGCTATTAAGAAACAATTTTATCCTCTTGCTCATATTCAGAAAGCAATCATGAATTGGAAAAATTTTAGGCAACTTAAGGGTCAAAATGTGCAAGATTATACCCACGAGTTTAGAAGGAGAGCACTTCTACTTGGAGTAGACTTACAAAGTCAAGACACCTTGTTGAAATACATAGGAGGCTTGCACAGTTACCTTAAACATACTATTCTAATGTTCAATCCTACCAGCTTAGATGAAGTCTGTGTCCAGGCTACACATTTAGAAGCTAGAGGAAAGAATACTTTTGATGAGGATAGTAATTTCAAAAACAAAGGAAAGAAAAGAGTTGCAAACTAAAGAAAAGAAAAAGGAAAGTTCTTTTGCAAGAACTGTTCAAAGACAAGTCATGATGAAGATCATTGTTGGAAGCTTCATCCTGAACTGAAACCAGAAAAATTCAATAACAAAAACAAGACCAAAGAAAAGGAGAAAACTGTAGCAACAGTTGAGCAAGACTTAGGGTCAGACTCAGGAGATGAGACAAAAAGCATAGGCATGGTTTTAAAGAACATTAAGGGGAAAGAAGTGGTGCAAGACACAATTCCTAGTTCTAGATCTTTGAATTGTCACAAAGATACTCATGATGAAAAGAGGAGGATAGAGATTTTCCATGTGAGGGTAATTTCAAAACATACCAAAATTGACACACTATTTGACACTGGGTCACAAGCTAATCTTATATCTGAAGACTTGGTCAAGCAACTTAAACTTGAGACCATTCCACATCTGAAGCCTTATCCACTTGGATGGATATGCAAGGATGCTAATTTGCAAGTCTCAAGGAAGTGCATATTGCGCTTTGCAATAACTGCACACTTTATTGACACAGTGGAACTTGATGTGGTGCCGCTTGATATCTCAGGTATTGTTTTGGGAAGTCCTTATTTATTTGCAGGAAGGCTATCTTTCATCGCCATGAAAACAAGTATCACTTGTTCAAAGATGGTAAAGAGTACATTTTGAGAGCTCACAAGAAGAAGCTGGAATATTCTGTACTCCATGCAAGTCAATTGAAAAGACTGGTTAATGCATGTCAATGTCTAACTTTGTTGATGTTGAAACGACCAGATTTTGAGCATTCACCTTTTTATGATGTTGCTAATAATTTGTCTCAGTTTGATAACAGTTTGTATTTGAAAAAAGATGATGTTATGTTGCACGAATTACCTTTTGGGTCAGCCAATGCAGTGAATGAAGTGTCAAAGCAAAGCAGTGCAAGCAAGGAGGACACAAAATTCAACATGGGAAAAAGTTGGTTTCAGAATGGTACAATTCGCCATGGGAACAGTTTGCAAGGTGAAGGTTATTTTAAGTCTTTCTAGAAGTTTGATCAATGTAGAGAAAGTTTGTTTTATGCAGATTACAATTGCTGTTCTACAAATTTTAATAATTTGCATCACGACTCCGTCAATATTAGCAATGGTCGATCAGTTGATTCCAGAGACAGATTATCATTTTCTCAAAAGCTTCAGTTGATGAAATCGGGCAGATTTCAGTTATTCAAAGGTGGAAGACTGGAGAATCAGTCTCCACATCATCAGTTTAAGTAATCAGAAAGCTTTTGAGGGTCCAAAAGCTTCCCATTTGGGAGGTGTGATCAGGAGATCAAAGTCCCTTGTAGAAAAATGCTCAAAAATGAAGTTGCTCAAAATTGTTCTGAAACAGATCGACTGGAAAGAGCTCGCCAAAATGATCCTGTATCCATGAACAACACTCAAATCCATTGCCGTATGGAGGAGATATTTCATTTTGAAATCGCCCAATAACTTTCAATTTTGAAAGAATTTTTTTTAATATTATGTGTTGGGATAATTTTATTTCTTATTAAGGTTTAATAAATTAATTAAATTATATCGTTTTAATATTTTATATGGTTTTTTATTAAATCATATATTATATTACTAATTATATATTTTAATTAATTATTAAAAAAAAATTTAATTAAACCTTATTAAAAAACTAAATAAAAACCCCATATATATATTAATCGTTCAAAGGTTATGGGCACGTTATGTAATGTTTAAAAACCCACATGTTAAAGTTTAAAGGTGTAATATGGTATGACATAACATATCAAAGGTTTCATATTAACATGTTAAACCCCACGTATGGTTCAAAAATTTGGAACGTGCAAAGTTAAAAGGCACGAGGTGCCCACTTGGAGCGGAGTAAAACTTTGATCGCGGTGTGGTTCGACCCCGGGTCGGGGCGGACACAACGAATAGGCCCGACCAACGAGCTACAATGGTTGATTTGTTAAACCATTGGTGTGAATATGTTTTTAAACGTTTGAAAATTCGTATGGGCGCGCAGAAATGGGGACGTGGTCCCATGGGTCGGCGGAGCACATTCAATGGTTTGTTATATATTAAAGTTCAAAACGCATTTAACTCAAAGTTCGTTTATGAACTCCGACGGTTATGGATGCATGGGCTTATCCCTTAGCCCCTCCATTTCGGTGGTTTATTTGGCGGACCCCCAATTTTAGGGCCGTTCCTTATTGTGGCGGAGTTATCTGGCAGTTAGCTGGAGTTATTCTAGGCCAAACTGGCAGTTGGAGTAAAAGAGCCATAACTTTGGCTAGGAAAGTCATTTTGGGACGAATTTTGTTTTTTGTTTTTGTGGTATTGGATCATTCTGGAGCTGTTGGAAGTGTTTGCAGAGCCATCAGGGCACTCTAATAGAGAATTTACCAGCGTTTTTGGTCGTGGAGCCACCAGGGCCTAAGGGAAGAAGAGCTGTTTTGGACTACCTTCATCCAATGGAGGTGTTTGTTTAGTCATTTTATACTGATTTGAGCCTTATGAATCTTAATTTGTGGTGTATTTTTCCATTTGAGGCTTCTATACGGTTGTATTCACATTTTGAGAATTTAATCAAAGAGGAAAAAGCCTAATTAGAGGCTTTTGGACCCAGCGGAGGTAGCCCAAGAGAGGGGCGAACCGCTTAAACAATTATTTTCTTTCATACTGTATAATTTTGCTGCATATTTTCAGATTCTACTCCTTTAAATAGTAAATTTTTATAATCAAACTTTTCCCAAGCAGGTTTAAACAGTGAACAAAACTTATAGTTCATCTTCAAACCATTATACTTCATTTGCAGAATATGTATACTTGCTTATTCACACATTAAAGTTAGATCAATTAATACTTTGCACTTAAAACAAATACTTTCATTGATCGGATCTCAGTGATTACATTTTATTTCTTTAGGCAGAGTCTGTAGAAGGGCCAGGTAGCCTCCGGATTCATCCTTTCTTTGAAAGGTGAAATATCCGGTGAATGCCCCTACAGTCAATCTCTGTATGAGAAATACTTTGTTCTCACAATTTCAGATCAGCTATGAAGACTTAAAGGCCCATGACACAAAAATCATACAGCACAAAATACCTTTGAAAGAGAACCAAAAACCTTTCATAAAAAAACTTCGCAGAATAAACCCAAAACAATTTCCTGCAGTAGAAAAGGAAATAAAGAAGATGTATGAGGTAGGCATAGTAGTTCCTGTGAGGTTCTCTGATTGGGTCTCAAACCTTGTAGCTGTAAGAAAGAAAATAGATGAGATCAGATTGTGCATAGATTTCAGGAACCTTAACAAAGCCTCACTCAAATACAATTACCCTTTGCCAAAAATGGAACACATTCTTCAGAGGGTAGTAGGCTCAAAAAGGATCTCCTTGTTAGATGGTTTTTCAGGTTACAACCAAGTTTTAGTACTCCCAGAAGACCAAATCAAGACAGATTTTACCACTCAATGGGGCACTTTTATGTATGTAAAAATTCCCTTTGGACTGATGAACGTTGGTGCCACCTTCCAACGAGCAATGGATATAGCCTTTTCAGATGAAATAGGGAACTTCATTTTCATCTATCTGGATGACATAATAGTCTATTCCAAGACTGATGAAGAGCATCTAAAACATCTGAGGAGAGTTTTTGAAAAATGTAGAAGGTTCGGTCTGTCATTGAATCCTAAAAAGACTGTATTCGGGCTGCAGGAAGGAAAACTTCTTGGCCACATTATATCTGAGAAGGGGATCAGGATAGACCCACAAAGAGTTGAGGGAATACTACAGATCACACACCTGAGAAACATTAAAGAGTTACAGTCCTTCATTGGGAAAATAAACTTCTAAAAGAGGTTTATTCCCAACTTAGCTGAGCACCTCAGGAATATGACTAATATGCTGAAAAAGGGTGTAGGGGTTAAGTGGACTGTTGAGGCTAAAAAATCCTTTGAATCTGTTAAAATCGTACTCACCCAAGCTCCTGTCCTAATCAGCCTAGATTTCTCAAAATATTTCCTGATATTTTCATTTGCCTTTGAGCATACAGTGGCTGCAGTTCTACTGCAAAAAAATCCAGAGGGAATGGAACAGCCCATTGCTTTCTTCAGCAAAGCTCTGAGGGATGCACCCTTGAAATACAACATAATGGAAAAACAAGCCTATGCCTTGGTGAAGGCCTTGAAATAATTCAGGGTGTACATACTGCATTCCCACACCATAGCCTACGTGCGAAACATAGTGATTAAAGACATTTTTTCCCAAGACCCAGATGGGAAGAGGGGAAAATGGATCGCTGTAATCTTAGAATATGACCTAGAGATAAAACCCACAAAATTGATCAAAGGTCAGGGCTTAGCTCAACTAATGGCTGAATCAAATTTACAAGCCCTTAACATAAACATGGTCGATGCCTTGGATGAGCAGGAAGGATTTCCTGATCCCACTGTTGAGGAAAAGTTTCAGAACTCTCCTTGGTATTCTGACATTTTTTATGTGCTCAAAAACCTCAATGCTCCTCCTGAACTATCAAATACTAAGGCCAAATTCCTAAAGCTAAAGGCCAGAAACTATTGCATTCTGAATGAATGTTTATGCTGGAAAAATACAAATGCCCTATTTCTTAAATGTTTTCCTGAAACTGAAGCTGAGGGGATTAAACAGGAGTTCCATGCAGGAGAGTGTGGAGGCCACCTGAACTGGAAAGCCACTACTAACAAAATACTCAGAGCTAGCTATTATTGGCCTACACTTTTCAATGACATCCATAAGATGATAATTGCCTGCCATAAATGCCAGATTTTTGAAGGCAAAAGAAAGCTCCTCCCTCTGCCTTTACAACCCATCACTGTTGAAGGTCCCTTCATGCAATGGGGCCTATATTTCATAGGAGAAATACACCCTACTTCTTCTGCACAACACAAATGGATCCTTACAGCCACAGATTACTTCACAAAGTGGATAGAGGCCATACCTTCTAGGAAGGCCACAGATTCTATCATCATTAAGTTTCTAGAAGACCACATCCTCTCTCGGTTTGGTTGCCCAAGAAAAATAATCACTGACAATGCTGCTACTTTTGGATCCAAGAAAATGGTTGATTTTTGTCAAAGGTATCAAATATCACTTGGTCATTCAACTTCTTATTATCCACAAGGTAATGGGTTAGCTGAATCATCAAACAAGAGCTTGGTGACCATTATCAAAAAGCTGTTGGAAGAGAACAAAAAATCATGGCATAACAAGTTAGTGCATCCTTTGTGGGCTGATAGGCTTACAACAAAGAAATCCACTGGCATGTCACCATATTAGCTTGTCTATGGAAAAAAAGCAGTGTTTCCTACCAGCCTTGAGGTACCAGTGATTAAACTTGTCCAAGAAATTCAGACAGAAGAGGACAACATGGTAAGGAGGATAAATCAGACAATTCATCTCCAAAAAACAAGGGAAGAGGTCTATAACAGAGCTATCAAATTTCAGGAAAATATAAAGAAGATGTTTGAAAAAATAACAAAAGCATGTGACTTCAAAATTGGATATAAAGCTCTGAAATGGGACTCCAGGAGAGAAGACAAAGGAAAGCATGGAAAATTTGACAGTCTGTGGCAGGGTCCATACATCATCTAGACCACTGTTGGTCCAAATGCCTTTTTTCTGCAAGAGCTAGATGGTACAGACCTGTTTGGGGGTCCTATCAATGACAGGATGCTCAAACACTACTACTACTGATTTCCAATTTCTAGTTTCCATTTCCATTGTAAATACCATTGTTGTGTTATGTTTTCAAGAAAAAGAGAAAAATGTTCAAAAAAAGAGAGAAAGGAGAGGTTCAGACATGCTAAAAAAATGACCCTCTGAAGTACAAATATTGGCTCTAACATGATCAAAACCTGAGCCAAAGGAAGTGAAGACAATTGGTTTTAACATGCCCAAAATCTGAACCAGCAAAGGGAACAAGATCAGCTCTAAAATGCCCAAAACCAGAGCTGAAATGAAAAAGAGAAAGTGACTCTAACAAGCTCAAAAATTGAGTCACAAAGCAAGGAAGGATGCTTCAAAGTTTCAGTTTTCAAACCTTCAAGTTTTTGTTTTCAGTTTTCTGCAAATTTCTGTCCATGTGCAACTGTCTTTATGCCTTGGATCCACAACAAACTAGACTATCTAATCCTAGTTTGACTGTTTTTAAATTTCTGTTGTAGAATGTAGAGAAGAAATCTGCTGGACAGTTAAATCCCAACAGATATTAGATTAGGTAGAGAAACATATGAGGCCAATAGTTTAATCTGGTCTCATGGAGCAATAAGGGTAGAAATAGAATAGGTTTATTTTCCTGTTTGTAAAAAATAAATGATGTAAAGGGTTTTCTAGTCCAAATGCACCCTAGAAGAAAAAATGTTAGGATTATAGGATGGGTAGGTAGATTGTTTGGGAGATTTTTTCTGCTGATTTGATGACTTCACGATTTGTGGTAGCTGATCCAAGAAAGAAAATGAACGGCTCAAGCAGCAGGCATTTTTCCTACACCAAAGATCCTTTTCTGAATTCTTGAATTCTTCAAGAAGAAGCCATCCCCATGTGGAGCCACTGTTAGCCCCCTATGACTTTTTTGACAAGCAAACAGGGGGCTAAGTTGTTTGCTGAGCCTTCAAGGAATGCATTTCTCCTAAAAACACATCATCCTTGAAAGCCTCTTCGTGCCCTCTTCCCTTTGATTAATTTCCACTGCTGTTTCTGAGACAATAGGCCTCACTGATTGTAAAAATGTGTGCTCAAGATGGCCTTCATTTACCCCTTGTATTCCTGCAGAATGTCCCATTATAACCTTTTTCCTTTTTGTCAAAGTCCCCTTTTTTCACCGCCAAATCCCTCCTAAACCTTCTAAATCATCCCAAATTCCTTCTAAGCCTCACAAATACCCTTTGTTTGGCCAAATAGCCCCTTTTTCCCTCTATCGTTATCCCTTTTGGCCTTAAATTCCATTGAAAATGGGCCAAAAAACCTATATTCTTCACATTTCAGGTTTAGCCCCATTCGGCTCAGCCCCAGAACAATTTCGCCCCCACATGACCCAGCACTAGAACCAGGCGCTAAGCCCGAAAAGCGCTTAGCGCGTTTGGATATCAGGAGCATTATCAACTGTCGATTTCCCGGCATCCGACAGCCATCGCAAACACCTTTCATTTCACGTTCGCCCCTCCGATCATATCACAACCGTCGATTTGAACCGCAGATTGAAGGTCCGTATCTCATCCGCCCCGGTGGTCCCCACGCCAGAGCACTGTGCAGAAACCAACGGTTTCTATCGCACCGCCTTTGAGAGGAGGGCGGTATTTTTCATTTGGCAGCGATGCCATACACCGGCTGACACGTGTCTTCGAACACTATTGAGAAACCATTTTCATCGCGCGTTAACATTCATCTGTGGACCCGGCGCGATATGCACGTACACCGTCCGATCTGAAGCTGTCCATCCAATGGTGATCGCGCCACGAAGATGCTCAGGAGTTAGCCCAAGGAAAATAGGGACCCTGGCCTACCATTTGTCGCCCTCCGACGCACTCACAACCGTCGATCTCCTCCTAAATATTGGATGGTCCGGATTTAATTTACACCCCGCCATTGACCTGGTCCCGCTACGTCACCCATTCCACGTGTCTTCATTGCATTTTCGTCTGTTTCTTATATATTTAATTCAAAGGTCAAAATATAATGTTTTACATTGAAATTTCCCATCTCTCCATCTTCGAACTGCATCTCCCACTGTTCCAGAGTGTTCATCCACAGTATCCTCTGCATGCATCGTCGTCAAACGTGCCACGTTTCCATTTTCGTAGTCATCCACAGCGTCCCACCCCATGCATGGATTTCTTAACGTGTTTTTGTGTTTTGCAGGGTTTCAAGTGGTGAAAACCTCCACTGTTCGCAGTCATTGCTCCTGTGACACAGAGCGCAAATAAGGCCATTGTTAGAGCCCGATATTACAGGAAGATGTTCGGGAAGGATTCAAGAGGAAATATTTCATCAAGGTACGGTGCTCGACACTATCAAACCTCCCCAGCACCATTTAAACTCAAATTTTTCACAATTAGAGACAGTAATGGAACGACAAAGAGCATCAGTGAAAAAGCAGAGAACTTAAGGCCTGTAATTGAATATCGTGAGCCTTAATCCAATAATTTAAAGGCAGGGTACCAGATTGAAGACCTCGTCAAGTAACGCAGAGGTACCGATAGGGCCTTGGGCACAGAAAACAACACCAACACTGTTTCACCATCAGCAGAATGTTCTTCCCCATGAAAGGACAAAGTGCCCATACAGTTTTCATTCTATGTCGTGTTCTAGAGAGGTTTTCTGCCCTAACAACAGTCCTGATGCTATCAAAGCATTTGTTTCATAGTATGGAAGACCCAAGCATCATTATTCTACCTTTTGTTTATTCACCAGAGTATTGCAGTGGCACTACAACAAAGTACATCAAAGTCATACCTGGAGTAAATTGCAGCATGACGAAGACCATTGTTTCATCCAAAGAGTACTGAAGATAAATGCCCAGTATTTAAAACAGAATGGGGCCTCGGCCCTCTTCCTCTTCTGAGTTTTAATGCTACATTTAGTTTTCCATCTACCTCCTCAGCCTCTCATTCAGCTATAAAATTCATGAAGAAACTCATTGTAAGATTGTTGATCGACTATCTGTGAATTGCAAGCTGTTTCTCTTGAGACATGTTCTTTGTGTAAAGTTGTAAGATAGGCTGAGGAAAATGTTTTCATACTGAATATCAAGCTATTGGGGATGTTTTACTTGACTGGTGTTGCTCTTTAATATGGCAAGCACATTTTTTTGGATCCTGATTTAAAGCAGCGGTGATGTTTTTCTGTCTTTGTCTTTGTTTTTCCTTTTTAGTTCATGACATTTCATTTCTTTTGGCACGCATCAAAAATATGGAATAGGATTTACCCTTGTTAGGTACCCTATGTTTCTGCTCTCCCTATCTTCAATGTTTTCTGCTGTATGTGTTATCTGAGGATTGATTTCAAGCTAATTTAACCAGTGTAGTGGTCAAATATACTGCTAGCTAATTTGTGAATTAATGAATCTGTTCTTAGATGTTCTTGTTAGGATTTAATTGAATGAATTGGGATACTGGGAGTCTAGAAATCGTTCTCTGTCTCACTAGGATCCTTTTCAATTAATTGAACCTTACTAAGTTCCCTTAAGCTGGATGCCAAAGCATTGAGAGTTCAAAGTCTCTCTCTGATCTCAGGTCTTCACCTTTGTGTTTAAATCTTTAATGTTTCCTTGTATGAAGAGTTAGCCTTCTAGGTTTTGGATCACAGGTTGTCCAATGGCATGTCCTGTGTTTGTGCTCAATCTAGTCTCCTAAATTGAGTTCATTAATTGTCAACCAGGGTTGGTAAACTGCTGAAGTGTGGTGCACTATATGTGCCTAGGTATTTGTTTCTTACCACGTTGTGTTTAGTGTTTTCTGATGTTTTTGGTTTTATGGTTTTATGTTTGGAAAGGAAAGGAACTAAAAGCTGGTGGAAATAAGCTACTGGTTAAAAATAGAGTGAAGCCTAAATTATGGATGACAAATGACAAATGCAAATACTGAAACAAAACAAAGCCTGAACTATGGCTAGCAAATTACAAAGCTTGATAATGACTTCAAGGAAATAAATCACAACATGAGCTTAACTTGTCCAATTCATTCATTAAAGATGTTTTGGAAGAGCTTGAGAAATGGGCAGTTAAGTGTAAATGAAGTTATCCTAACTAAACAATCAAACAATCAACTTACAATGTTACAACATCTCATCCATGATTAAAGGTCTATTAAAATATATTTGGAAAAGAACATTTGTAGCACCATAAGATTTATATTCTAAACTAGCTTCTAAATTTGTTCTGCAACTCAATCTAGCACCACCAGGCCTCATACAAAAGTTATAGATTTATTTTTAGAATGGTCTTTGAGAGAAGGCTTCTTTGTGAAATGGTAAAAAGGTTGCAAAAATACTCCAGGCCTTAGACTGATACTACCTTCTGTCCAGATACTTATGTGTTAGTATGAGTTTGGAACAAAAGAAGTTTTGTAAATAATGAAGACCGTGGTGTTTAAATTTAACAACTAATACAATTTGAAATGCAATGGATGGCAACTACACTAGAATGTTAACACAGTGAGCTAAGTTAAGACTAAACTAGGGTACTACTAGTCTATAGTGAACAATGTTAAATTAAAATCCATTATCAAACTAAAAATGAAATGACAGAACTGAACCACATGCATTCTACCTCCGGAGTGCTATAACTAAGTTATCATGCAACTAACCTAAGGAATTCTACAGTTCATCCCATTCAGTATGAATGATGTTTTGGAAGAGTTTGTGAGAACGAGTATGGATGTATCATTCAAAGCAATTGAACATAAACACAAGACTGAAAGAAAATACAACTAAAGTCCAAGACACCACAACTACTTCTTACTCAGTGTTGTGATATTTTGGAAGAGCTTTGTAAGAGTGAGATTGGCTATGCCACTTGGTGTAAACTAACAACTAAAACCTACAATACCACAGTTATGTCTTATCCATCATAATGATATTTTGGAAAAGTTTATTAGAGTAAGTTTTAACTGTGATAACTAACGAAAGTAAATGAAAATAAACCTACACTATCACAGTTGTGCCTCATTCTTCATAATGATATTTTGGAAGAGTTGATTAGAGTAAGTTTGGCTATGATAGTAAATATAAACAAATATGAACATAAGCTGAATTAAAAGCGAAACTAAAATACTTATCTATTGTATAAACAAGGTCGCTCAGGAGGCAGGGGCCCTCTACCACCAGAGTAGCACGAAATCTAGTTCAGAATCAACTCAACACGTTCAAGGAAATACTGCTTCTTTCATTAGAGAGGAATCACCTCAAAACAGAGTATTCACGGACTTCAAAGATCTAGCAGTCAACCATAAAATATAACCAAAATCTAACCTTTGTCTCTCGGTTTCCTGAGCATATTTATAGCAAATTTACATAACAGAACTTGAGATAATACGGGGATTATTGTCTTTCCTAATAGAAACTAAACTAGGACTCTGATCATGATCACGTAACAGACTCTGGACTGTCCTTATTCTGTTAGGAGTCTACCTCCTAATTTGAGTTTCCACGTGCTTAACCACGTACAAAATTCCGTTCAATCTCCATGGCGGGCAACAAACTATGAGGACATGACGTGGAATACACCCATGTGTGCTTTTCTCCAAGATGACATCTGGAACCTGTATAAACATGAAGCTGGCTGCAGAATTGGCAACTAGCTACAGAATGTCTGCATTCTGTAGCTAGTTTCAGTTCAAAAAGTACTACAATGACACAACCATAAAAACATAGCAAGTTAGCCACGATATTCATTCTTAAAGCAATTTTAACTAATTTCATTGATCATTTGAGCCTGGGATTAATAATGGATAAAAGAAATGGAGTGAAATGTGGTGGAAGAAAGAACATTTTTGGAGCTCAACATACCTCCACTGCTGGATTCTTGCATGTCCTCATGCAACTATTCCATGAACTCAGAGGCCTCTAAAAGAACATCCAATCCTCTTCTTCTGCTTTGTCTGGTATTTAAAGGCCTTCTGGGCTTCCTAATGACTAACTTGAACCTTAAATTGGTAAGTGCCCTGATTAACTTTTTGTTCCTTTTTTTCAAATTTTCATTAGCCTTTTCCACTTTGTCCATTTGTTGAGACAGGGTTGAGTTCATACTGGTTTTTAGTTTAACTTGTTCCCTCCGAATATCATTCTCAGTCCTGATATGTCTATTAAGTACTTCCAGCTCGTACCTATCTCTTCTTAACACATCTATTTCAGACAGTGGAGGACTAGGGGTTCTGTCTCTACTCTCTGAAGCTTTCCTCTACAATGTTTCAACATAGTTGTAAATTTCTTGCTGTGCAAGATCAATTTCTAGAAATTCCTCATCAAAATACTCCTCAGTAGGTGTTTCTTTGTCTTCTATGTTTATAACCCCAGTTTGTTTAACTTTTGTTTTCTTTAGTATGCCCTTCAGTCTGTGGCTCCTCCTCGGTTGAGATGGCCCTTCTCCTTTTTCTCTGGAAACTCTTCTTATGATTCTCTTTTTCTTAAGCTGCTTCTTAATCTGAACTAATTTTTCAGAGATCATTTCTTCACTACTTTCTTGTATTGTTTTATCAGTTTCAGTCTTGGAGGATTTCCATCTTCTGCTTCTTTTTGTAGGTTGATGTTCAGGTGAAGGCTCTTTTGGTTCCTCAAAGTGATTTCTCACCAAGAAGTTATCCCAATTATCCCCTATTTTGCTCATATGATGCTCAATCAAAATCTTGACTAAACCATGGTGGTATAAGGTTGTCTCCAGAAATTGAATTCTCTTTTGGACACTTGAAGCCATTTTCTTTAAACTTTGAAGCAAGAAATAGGGAAAATTAAGCTCTTCTTCTAGGAAATGCATTATCAACCTAATATGGTAAACATAGAAAGTACCATATCTACCTTCACAAGTGATAAATTTTTGTAGGATAAGCAACATGTTTCTCCATTTGTTTTTTTAATGCAGAACTAGGGATACCCTTTTTAAACACAGTGACATCCATACCTGGTGACTTGAGTATCTGCTTCCATGATTCGTTATGGAATTCTCTGTTCTTAAATCACCTTTCTCCTTGTCTAAGCAGTCCTGTTGCTTCTGAAATAAAAACCTCTGTGACAGTGAATTTAATATCTCCAACTTCAACCTCGGCTCCTTTGAATGAGCTTGCAAACGTTTTAGTAACCTCTTTGTGGGAGCCACTAAATTTTTCAAGGAATTGCAGCCATCTTGCTTGTTGCAACATTTCTCGAATTTGGGGATAGCCTTCTAAGTATTTAGTGCCAACTGGGTCTATTCTCACGATGAGGCCCATAACTCTTCTTCAATCTTCAATTCACCAGGCTTCTGCTCACGGTGAGAATGGCCGTTTACAAGCTGTTTTTGCTCCCCAAATATTTCCTCTGTTTCACGGTGATAATGGTTGTTACAGAGATACCTCTGTTCTACAGAATGGAATGGTTAAGAGTCGGCTGCAGAAAGGAGTGATAAGGAATGTTTACGGAATGAATTAATGAAGTGAGGTGAAGAAAACGAATCAATGAGTGGAAAGACCGTGGAGATATTTCAAAAATAATCGTTAAATGCTTAGTGACGTGATTAATCCAATCACTTCAGCACTTTAACCGTTTAGAGATTTTTTTTAAATGATGATCGGATATGGGTTTTGGAATGGTGAAATAGAAGGATTTTTATCCAAAGTTTTGCGGAAGGTTTATTTGGCATGATCAATAAAATTAATCAAAACAACTTTTCGAATTATTCATAGCTAAACTATACTAAAATTTTTCATGATGTGGCATTATAATTACTTCATACCTTTGCCTTTACTTTGATTTTCTTGTGATCTTCATATGCTTTGTTTTCCCTGAAAATCATTAATTTTTGAGTCTTCATAACCTTCTTGATATTGACTTGTTCATGGATGTGCAGGATCATTTTGTTGCAAATCAAATAATTGCTGGTCAGTGCCTTCAGGATCTGTAGCTGCAGAATGTCTGTCTGGCTGCAGAAAGTCTGATTAGCTGCAGAATGTCTGTTTGATTGCATAATGTACCTGCAGAGAAATTGAATCATGGAATGGAGTGGTTTGGAATGTAAGTGGAATGTTGTATGGAATAAGTGAAGATGGATGATGAAATATGGTATAATGGGATATGTATGAAGTGAATGATGGAGTGGGATGGATTACAATTTATGAAATGGAGTGAAAAAGTACCCTGCAATTTTCTGCTGTGTATTATTCAATTGCAGAAAAACATCAAATTTTAAATTCTGGAATGGAAATGAGGTGGATGAAGTATGGAATGAGATGAATGAAATATGGAATGAAGTGAAGTATGAAGGAATGAATGAGATGGAGTATGGATGAATGAGTAAATGGAATGAAATGAAATGATATAAATCATAGGTGAAATGGATCTGAACTTATGATTTTGTAATAGCTGATTGCAGAAACAAAATGGAAAAGCTTAGAGTGTCAGAAAGATTCTGATTTTCACCCTATCTTTTCTGTATAAACATGCCAATCATTGATTGGTTTTCATGTTTATAATTTATTATTATTATTATTATTATTATTATTATTTTTTTAATAAAATGACTTCAGAAAATTCAATTAAGTTGATGAAGAAGAAAGATTCTTCTTCATTAACTTCACATCACTGTTTTCCTGGAACTTTGTAATAAATTCTTCCCTTGAGAGTGGTTTGTGATATAGTTTCAATCTATGACCATTCACAAGAAAAGTAACCTCTTCTTCATCTATTGTCCTGATTTTCACTGCTCCATTGTCAAAAATTTTAACAACTTCATATGGCCCAAGCCAATGTGTTTGAAATTTACCTTGAAAATCCTTGAATTTTGAATCAAACAAGAGAGCCTAGTCACCTTCTTTGAACTTCTTCTCTTTGATATACTTGTCATGCCATCTAGTCCTTTGCTGTTGGACTAGACTTTTTTTCTGAACTGCATCTTGTCTGATCTCATCCAATTAATTAATCTGCTTCAATCTATGCTTTTGTGCCTCTGATAGATCAAGTCCTAGCTGAACTGCCATTTTGAAAGTTTGAATCTGGAACTCTATGGGAAACAAAACTTGCTTTCCATAAACAAGTTCATAAGGAGTATGGTTTGTTGTGCTTCTCCATTTAGTTCTATAGGCCCACAAGGCTTCAGAAAGCCTATCTACCCAATATTTTCTATGTAAATGGAAAATCTTTGTTAGGATCCCTTCAATAACCTTATTAGTAGATTCCACTTGACCATTTTGTTGTGGATGATAAGGAGTAGATTTTCTATGCCTGATTTTGTACCTCTCCATCATTTGTTCCACTAGCCTCGATGTGAATTGAGCTCCTTGATCTGTAACCATTTCCCTTGGGACACCAAAATGAGTAAAAATATCCTCAAAAAGAAAATTAACTACAGATGCTTCATTAGAAAAAAGTAATGGCTTGGCCTCTACCCATTTGGTAACATAATCAATGCAAACTAATATATATCTCTTTTGTCTTGATGCAGGACTAATAGGTCCTACAAAATCCAAAAGCCCATTTTTAAAAAGGTTCAATATGTACCTGAGGTTGTAATGGCATCTCACCTGAAGGAGAAGGTTTCCCTACCCTTTGGCAACTGTCACACCTTTTGACATACTCTTTAGCATCTTTAAACAAGGAGGGCCAATAATATCCTAAATGAAGGATCTTATAGGCTATCATCTTATCAGCAAAGTGTCCGCCACAAGGTTCATCATGACATGCTTTGAGAATCTCAAGCATCTCATCTTCCCGAACACATCTCCTAATGATCAAATCTGGACTTGTCTTGTACAACTCATTAGCAACCCATGAATATTTTGCACTGTCATAAATGATTTTTCTTTTCTCTCTTGCATTCATTATTGAAGGAAATTTCCCTGAAACTAAATAATTAGCAATGTCAGCAAACCAAGGAGTCTGAGTAGAAATTGCAAAAAGATATTCATCAGGAAATTGATCTTCAACTGGAGTATCATCTTTGATGTTTTGGAGTCTAGATAGGAAATCAGCTACTGTGTTTTGTTTTCCAAGCCTATCTAGAATGGTAATGTTGAATTCTTGTAAAAGCAATAACCATATTATAACTTTGCCATTAGTAATTGATTTGTTCATTAAGTATCTAATTGCAGAATGATCTGTGTGAACAAAAGTTTCATAGCCTGTTATATAGTGTATGAATTTTTTTATGGCATGAAAAACAGCTAAAAACTCTTTTTCAGTTACAGTATAGTTTAAATCTGCAGGAGTCAAATTTTTACTGGTATAGTAGATGGCATAAGGAATCAGGTCTTTTTGTCCCAATACTGCTCCTAGAGCTGTATCTGAGGCATCTGTTGAAATGTGAAAAGGTAACTTCCAGTTAGGTCCCCTTAAAATAGGTGCTTCAGAAATTTTTGTTTTTAGGGTCTCAAAGGCTAACTGGCAATCAGAATTCCATTTGAATTCACAGTCTTTGGTAAGTAATTTAAAGAGTGGAGATGCTATCTTGGTGAAGTTTTCTATAAACCTCCGATAATATCTTGTAAATCCTAGAAAACTCCTAACATCTTTTTGACAACTTGGAATAGATAAGTTAGAGATGAATTCAACTTTTGACTCATCAACTCTAATCCCATCCCCTGAAATATGATGCCCCAAAACAATACCTTCAATAAACATCATGAAACATTTCTCATGACTAAGTGAAAGATTTGCTTCTTGACATCTCTTTAAAAAAATTTCCAAGTTTGCTAAAGCTTCTTCAAATGTGTTTCCATAAACTGTGAAATCATCCATATATACCTCTACACAATCATGTATTAGATCTGAAAAAATTCCTAATACTGCCCTTTGGAATGTTGCAGGTGCATTACATAATCCAAATGGAAATACTCGGTAAGCATAAGTACCCCAAGGACAGGTAAATGTGGTTTTGTCTTGGTCCTCAAGTGCTACTTGAATTTGATTATAACCACTAAACCCATCTAAAAATGAGAAGTACTTTTTGCCAGCTAATGTATCTAACACTTGATCTATGAAAGGTAAGGGAAAATGGTCTTTAAGAGTAGCTTTATTTAATTCTCGGTAGTCAATATATACCCTCCACTTACCATTTTTCTTTGGCACAATTACCAAAGGAGAAACCCACTGACTATCTGAAATAGGATAAATTAAATTGACATTCAACAATTTCTGCAATTCTTCTTTAACAATCTCCCTAAGATTTGGATACATCCTTCTTTGAGGTTGTCTGATTGGTTTACAATTTTCCCCTATATAGATGTGATGAGTGCAAGTCTTAGGACTTATCCCTTTCATATCAGTGTACTCCCATGCATATGCAGAAGAATGTCTCTGTAATATCTTGACTAACTTTTCTTGTTGAGATTTTTTTAGGTTCTTGTTTATGTTTAAAGATTTGCCTGGAAATATCTCATTTGTAGAGCTGCCAAATTTATCCATGGAATGAAGAGACATCTGTCTTGATGACAAAAACTCAATGTTGGATTCTTCTTGAAATGGTTCATTTTTATATTCCGAAGAGGATTCAAAGTTTTCTAAAGTATTCAGAATTTGACTATCTTCACTAATTTCTGAAATTGTGAAGAGAGGTTGTAAGTATTCTTCATCCTCTATCCATTGAGTATCATCTAAATCTATAATTGTCCTTGCTGGAGGATACAAAGTGAATTTATTAGTTGAACTACCATCAGAGATGTACATATCACCGGATCTACAACTAATGAAAGCATCAGCTGTAGCTAACCAAGGTCTTCCTAATATAATAGGGTGTCCTCCTAGATTATTCTTAGGAGTTGGGATCATGAAATCCACAGGGTACTCCCAAGAATCTAGGGACACTGGAATATCTTCTATTACCCCATCTGGTTTAATCACAGATCTGTCTACTAATTGTAATAATGTGGGTGTAAAGAGAAGATTAGGAAGTTTCAGTTTATCCATGATTTGTCTACTCATGATATTGATTGCTGCTCCTAAATCAATGAGTGTGTTTTGGATCTCAATTCCATTGATGTGAATTTTAACAACTGGATTCCCTGGGTCTATATACTTTGGAATAACAATCTTACCCATCATAATGTCTGCTATTTTTCTTGCCAGTTGAATTTTCTTTGTCTCTCTTATTCTTTTTCTCGTTTTCTTCATGCTCAACTCCTTTATTGTCTTTGCTAAAATTGAGATTTCCTTGATGATTTGTAATAATGGAATCTTAATGCAAACATTTCTTAGCTCATCTAGGAAATCATAATTAGGCACCATAATTTGTTTTTCTACACCTCTATCAATTTGTAATCTTTCTGGAAAGGGAGGAGTAGGAGTGGATGTTGATGGCTGCTCTAATACAGGAGTTGAAATTATTGGTTCTTTTTGTTTTGATTTTTCAATGTTTGGGTCCTGAAAAGATGTGTCTTCTTCAAGAATTTTATTTTCTCATAGAGAATCTTCCTCAAAGTTGTCTTGTTCTTGTATAATCGCAAAAGGTTTCCTCTTTTCAAGTATTCTTCCAGACCTAAGTTGAACATCACTAAGGTCTAGAGGAGTAATTAAATAAGTTTGAAACTGTTGGCCTTCTATCATATATGTGTTTTGAGGATTTCTATTGTTGGGGTTTGGTATGGGTTGAGCAGGAAACTGATTTGATTTCTGAGGAAATGGTAATGGAAGTGGTTGAATTTGATGTTGTGAATTTTGAGGATTTTGTTGAAGATTTTGTTGTTGAGGAAAATGTGGATATGGTGGATAGGATGGTGGATATTGATAGTACCAAGAGTATATTCCATAGTGATTTTGTGCCCCTTGTGCCCAAGCTTGAGATTGATTTTGAAATTGGGGCCAAGGTTGCTGCCAATAATTCCAATTTGGTGGAGGTTGATTATACATTTGATCATGAAATCCTTGTGTTTGAGGTCCTTGCCAAGGCCTTCTAGAGACAAAATTGAGAGATTTTGTGGAAATTGTAGGAATTTCCTCTTGAAAGACAGCTTTAAGACCTGGAAGTGAAGGACAACTCTTGGTCTCATGTTTTTCTGAACAAATGACACAGGTCTCTACAACTTTTGCATCCAAAGGACACTCTCTTAAGGCATGCTTCTTTCTACATCTGGGACAAAAGATTGCTAAAGCATCAGATTCAGCTTTTTGCTTGTTTCGTAACTTAAGGGTGTCTATTTGTTCACTAAGACTCCCTAAGATATTAGATTTGAATTCATCAAGCATATGCCCTATCTCTGCCCTACTTACTGTCCCAGAAGCAAACTTACTTACCCTTGCAAGAGCAGGGTCTCTTGGGCCTTTTATAGTTTTAGATTTCCCTCTTGAAAGGTTGATACATAAATCAAATATCTCAGGTAATGTGAGCTGAGATATATCCCCTTTTCCCATCATGTTAAGGATATCCAACCATTCATCCCTAATTTTTTTCAACAAGAGAGCTTTTAAGGTGTCTTGATCTAAGTTTTCCATTTTTTCTCTTTTGATGTTGTAATGAAATCTCTCCAACAAGTCTTCCAAGTTTTCATCTTCTTTTTGTAACATCTTAAACACTTCCTCCTTATGATTGACCGGCATACAATAATCCAAATACCTCTCTAGAAATTCTTGTTTCATGTCTTCCCATGTCCTAATAGAACTATTGATCAAACTCATAAACCACTTCAATGCTGCTCCTTTTAATGTTGAAGGAAATAGTTAAAGTTTTTTAGCATCTTGTAAGTAGTCATAACTTCTACATAGGACTTCAAATTCAAATAGGAAGGTTTCAGGATCTTCAGTTTTAAGTCCATAGAAATTTGGAAGAACAGAGGGTGAAATGTTTTTCGTGGTTGTATTGGTTTCTTCATCTACTATAGGAAACCCAAAAGAGCTTCCCATCTCTCTTCTACCTCTTCCTCTACCTCCTTCACCTTCTACACCTCTACCTCCTTCTCCTCTACCTCTACCTCTACCTCCTCCAAATAATGTGTGTTCTCCATTAAAGACTCCTCCTCCCCCTTCTTCTGCCATAGTTGATTCTTCTGAGGTAGTGGAAAAGTTTGTGTCTCTAATAGAGGTCCTTGAATCCTCTTCTAAGGCAGGTTCAATGGATGAAATGGGAGGTCTTTCTAATGGAATATCTGATCTTAAGTCCTCTGGGAGTCTAGGATCAGTAAAGGATGGATTATGGGTCTGAGTTGGAGGTGTACTGGCTCTTGGTCTAGATGAAACAAGTGATGTTCTAGGAATCAAGCTTCTGCTGCTACTTCTTATGAATCTACCCCTTGAATCTCTCTCTCTATGCATATAAATGTTTTTGGGAGTCAAGAAACAAGGCTACCTAGTTACACTTCCCCGGCAACGGTGCCAAAATATTTGTGCTCAATCTAGTCTCCTAAATTGAGTTCATTAATTGTCAACCAGGGTTGGTAAACTGCTGAAGTATGGTGCACTATATGTGCCTAGGTATTTGTTTCTTACCACGTTGTGTTTAGTGTTTTCTGATGTTTTTGGTTTTATGGTTTTATTTTTGGAAAAGGAAGGAACTAAATGCTGGTGGAAAGAAGCTACTGGTTAAAAACAGAGTGAAGCCTAAATTATGGATGACAAATGACAAATGCAAATACTGAAAAAAAACAAAGCCTGAACTATGGCTAGCAAATTACAAAGCTTGATAATGACTTCAAGGAAATAAATCACAACATGAGCTTAACTTGTCCAATTCATTCATTAAAGATGTTTTGGAAGAGCTTGAGAAATGAGCAGTTAAGTGTAAATGAAGTTCTCCTAACTAAACAATCAAACAATCAACTTACAATGTTATAAGATCTCATCCATGATTAAAGGTCTATTAAAATATATTTGGAAAAGAACGTTTGTAGCACCATAAGATTTCTATATAAAATAGCTTCTAACTTTGTTCTGCAACTCAATCTAGCACCACTAGGCCTCATACAAAAGTTATAGATTTATTTTTAGAATGGTCTTTGAGAGAAGGCTTGTTTGTGAAATGGTAAAAAGGTTGCAAAAATACTCCAGGCCTTAGACTGATACTACCTTCTGTCCAGATAATTATGTGTTAGTATGATTTTAGAACAAAATAAGTTTTGTAAATAATGAATACAGTGGTGTTTAAATTTAACAACTAATACAATTTGAAATGCAATGGATGGAAACTACACTGGAATGTTAACACAGTGAGCTAAGTTAAGACTAAACTAGGGTACTACTAGTCTATAGTGAACAGTGTTAAATTAAAAGCCATTATCAAACTGAAAATGAAATGACAGAACTGAACCACATGCATTCTACCTCCGGAGTGCTATAACTAAGTTATCATGCAACTAACCTAAGGAATTCTACAGTTCATCCCGTTTAGTATGAATGATGTTTTGGAAGAGTTTGTGAGAACGAGTATGGCTGTATCATTCAAAGCAATTGAACATAAACACAAGACTGAAAGAAAATACAACTAAAGTCCAAGACACCACAACTACTTCTTACTCAATGTTATGATGTTTTGGAAGAGCTTTGTAAGAGTGAGATTGGCTATGCCACTTGGTGTAAACTAACAACTAAAACCTACAATACCACAGTTATGCCTTATCCATCATAATAATATTTTGGAAAAGTTTATTAGAGTAAGTTTTAACTGTGATAACTAACGAAAGTAAATGCAAATAAACCTACACTATCACAGTTGTGCCTCATTCTTCATAATGATATTTTGGAAGAGTTGATTAGAGTAAGTTTGGCTGTGATAGTAAATATAAACAAATATGAACATAAGCTGAATTAAAAGCAAAACTAAAATACTTATCTACTGTATAAACAAGGCCGCTCAGAAGGCAGGGGCCCTCTACCACCAGAGTAGCACGAAATCTAGTTCAGAATCAACTCAACGCGTTCAAGGAAATACTGCTTCTTTCATTAAAGAGGAATCACCTCAAAACAGAGTATTCACGGACTTCAAAGATCTAGCAGTCAACCATAAAATCTAACCAAAATCTAACCTTTGTCTCTCGGTTTCCCGAGCATATTTATAGCAAATTTACATAACAGAACTTGAGATAATACGAGGATTATTGTCTTTCCTAATAGAAACTAAACTAGGACTCTGATCATGATCACGTAACAGAATCTGGACTGTCCTTATCCTGTTAGGAGTCTACCTCCTAGTTTAAGTTTCCACATGCTTAACCACGTACAGAATTATGTTCAATATCCATGGAGGGAAAAAAATGATGAGGACATGACGTGGAATACACCCATGTGTTCTTTTCTCTAAGATGACATCCGGAACCTGTATAAACATGAAATTTTGAAGTTGGGTACACGAGAAAATGCAACTAGTACGAGTGTAAATTACGTAGCTAGTTTGATTCAAAAGTACTACAATGACACAATCATAAAAACATAGCAAGTTAGCCACGATATTCATTCTTAAAGCAATTTTAACTAATTTCATTGATCATTTGAGCCTGGGATTAATAATGGATAAAAGAAATGGAGTGAAATGTGGTGGAAGAAAGAACATTTTTGGAGCTCAACATCCTGTCCCTGGATCTGATTCCTGAAGGTCACCTTGGAGGTTTCCTTGCTTTCACCCTCTTTCTTGCCTTTATCACCACACTATCATCTTGAAGATCCAATGCTTTAGATGACTAGCCCAACTGAAAGCCTGCATACTGAATAGCAAGTAAATCCTTTTCTGACTCCATTTCCCAATGGTCTGGAATGTTCTCTGAATCATCCCTCCTTTTCCTGAAATCCTCTTTGCTCATCCTTTTCTTATATTGAACCCTTCTTTCCCGATTCCCAACAACCAAACATAAATCAAACAAATTTCGTGCCTATAACTAGCCTAACATCTTAACCTTGAGCTTCAAAGACATAAAATCTTTCCATACATATAGAGAGATCCCTCTCTAGACCCAGGAGGGCTAGATCCTGAGGTCTGAAAGTGGTTCTGATGTTGTCTCATCTTTTGTTCTTGCCAATCTGGCCAAAACATGGGAACCCCAACACATTATTCAGATCGAATGGGAGTTTATGATACACAAATGTGCCCCAAAGATAGATAAAGGCAGTTTTATGCTGGTCTTATTTTTTAATTGCAATCTAGTTATAGCCCAAGAATCCATCCATGAAGGAAAAAGATTCGCATCCGGCACAATTGTCGAGAATCTGATCTATGAACGACGTAGGATAATTACCTTTGGGACAAGCAACGTTCAGATCGCGATATTCAACACAAACTTGGATGGTGCCTTGTTTTTTATATATGGGAATTGGATTGGAAACCCATTATGTCAAAGGAACGGGGTAGATGAAACCAGCGTTTAAAATTTTTTCTACCTCAATTTTGATGGCAGCCGCTTTGTGCGGGTGGACAAGCCTGAGTCGCTGCCGAATTGGTTTGGAATTGTCATAAATCTTGATTTCGTGCTCGACTATAGATGAATCTATGCTGGGAATTTCTTCATAAGACCAAGCGAACACATCGCGGAATTCCTTGAAAAGGGATGTGAAGCACACAATTTCCTCAGGATTGCAATCTGCTCCAATTTGAATATTTTCCATGATACCCGTTTTGACCAAGATATCAATGAGCATTGTCTTAGAAAGATTACCCATGTTCCCTTCTGAATCGATAGTTTGAACAGTCTTGTAAGCGGAGGGAACAATCTCAGGTGGGTCAAAGGATGGGATTTCAATGTTTATCACGTCCGAGTTGATCATCGAAGTTTGATGGTGAAAATCTCCCCAAGGTCGTTCTTCTAGAGACATGATCTCTTGAATAGCTTCGTCTGTAGGCAAGACTTCATTGAGGAGATCCTTATAGAGAACTATGATGGGTGGGAGGTTTGTACCTTTGGTCAAAACCATAGTAGTGGAGGATTCAGATGTAATTTGGATGGCTTGGTAGGCCAATTCAGCTGGTGAGAGCGGCATCTGATCTTCGTAGGAATCAATGTCTAAAGGTGCCGGGAGGATCCATGGGTCGATAGAGCCATCCAAAGTGGTGGATATCATTGAAACCATATTTGGGATCTCTGGTGGCGGTAGAGGAAAACAACCCAGTAGGGAAGATGCCTTCAGAAGACTGGTACCAATACTTACGTAAGAGTCAGGAAAGCCTCCTATTAGGGGTATAGTGCTACTTGGTAACGTGGTATAATCAGGGGTGCAGAAAGATAACTGATCCACTGTGACTATTTTCCCATCTAATGGAAATAGGATGAGTCGGAAGACCAAAGAAACAATGGAAATGGCATAATACCAACTGTGACCGAGCAATAGATTATAGTCAAGAGGGCGATCTACGACTTCAACGTCCACGATTATCGTTTTCCCACTCAGAGTGATGGGAAAGCTAGCAAGGTATCCTTTTGGGAGGAAAGTGTGGCCATCGAAATATTTGAGGGAATTCGACAGTGGTGACAAGGTAGGAGAACCTAAAGTGAGCCAACAAGCTTGTGACATAACGCAGGTCGAAGCACTTTCATCTATGACAGTGCGATGGATTGGTCTCCCTTTCGACACAACCTACACTTGGAATGCGAGTTGGTGTGAGAGGCGAGTCTGAGATTTTTCCATATCAAAGATAGCTAGCATGGAATCCCGGGGTTCTATTCCACCAATGTCTGAAAGCAAGGCTTTCCTTTGTGTTGGACAAGTTTGCAATACTTCGAGAGAAGACATAGCTGATGGTGCCTGCGCCAAATCTTCTACAATGTTGTATTTTTGGGCTGCACGTGCAGAGGTGTTATGAGTCATGCGTCGAAGTGTCCCTTTAGGGGGATGAATCATAGGATCAGCAGTAGGTCGTTCGATATGCAGATCGTTGGTCAGTGGTGGAGTTGAACTAGTACCAGGTTCTTGAGCGTCTATGGTAGGATTTCCATAAAGCTTGGCTCGTGTTTGAAGTTCAACACTTTCAATGCCATAAATGGCAGATGATCCTTCACCGGAAGGATGTGAACCACCTTTTCCCCTTTGCTGGGGTTGTGGCAGGTTGTCAACCATGTGTTGGTGTTGCTGTTGTTGATTAGGGAAAGGATTATGAAGAACGACAGGTGTTCGCCCAGAATCCTTGTTTGCGATAAAATCGGTGCATTCCTACAGCCGAGGACATTTGTATGTCAAGTGGTCCTCTGCACAGATCTTGCAAGGAAATTTCATGGGTTTATCCTTCCCTTTGTCATTGTTGGCAGCATTTTTCTGATTAGGATTATTCTGATTGTCCGACTGCTCTTCCGAAGAAGATGTCTTTTTCTTGTTCTTCTTGTTCTTTCCACTAGGTTTTTGTGAAGTTTGCACAAAATTTACCTCAGCGGTAGGAAGAGTAGTTGTTTGGTTAGGGGTGGTGGCAGTCGAGGATGGCTGGGAGGTTTTCCCCCAAGACTATTTTGTGGCTATGCCAGAGATTGTGCCAACGAGACTGTCGGCGTGGGCTCTGGTTTTATGAGTAGCGGGAGGATTTGGGTTACCAGGGGAATTGGGGAGTAAATCATATAGCGTGCCTGATTGTGAATAGATTAAATCCAAATGTTGGGCATGACGAATGCATTGATCTTCTGTAACTGCGCCAGATAGGCCAATGTCTTTAGAGATGTGGGGTAAGAGAGACTTACAAAACCAATTAGATAGAAGATGATCAGGGATTGGCGCTTTGACTAGCCTCCTCCTACGCCTCCATTCATGAATGTGATTGGAGATGTGGGTGGCAGTGTCTTGGCGTAGCAAGGTTAACAGTTCTGTTCCGATTTCAAATCTGATTGGTAATTGGAAGTTCTTTAGAAAATTTGTCGCTAAAGCACCAAAAGTGTTTATGGCGGCATTGCCGGTAAGGGTGCGGGGAAACAGTCGAAGCTGGACACTATCATCCACCATGTAATTAGATATAGACCATAAATGAAAGGTGGTAATGTGTGCGGCTGGGTCTTCCCCTTGTTTCCCATCGAACTTTGGGATGTCAGAAGGAATCTTGTGCGGTACTGGGGGCCAGAGCGGGTTGTGATTGATGGGGTCATTAGTCAGTTTATAGATGTCGAGAATGTCTAGAGCTGCCAAAAATGACAATTGTGGGTTTGCTCCCGAATCTAACCAAGGAAGTATTGGTTGAATATTTGGACCATAGGGTCTGCCCATTAATGTGTTACCAGTAGGATAAGTAGGACTTTGATAAAAATTTCCTGTAGGTGGACGGGTAGGGATATATGGTTGTTGTCCATAGGGCATATTGTATTACGGGGAAAACAGTTGGTTGCCCCCAGTATAAAAGTGCCCTCCCATTCTAGATGGAGGTTGGGGTGGGTTAGTCCATATGGATGCAATAGAGCTTCCTGGAGGCATGCTACTACTTGCATAGTTCAGCAATGGCATAGACCCTACACTGATATTTAAACCACTTAAGGGAATAGTGTTAACAATAGGTTTTCCGGTTTGTCCTAACGATTGCAGGGGTAGTGAAATTTTCCTTATTGTTTGCATGCTGGTGACACTGTCCCCTGGTATGGTGGCCAGGGGGTTTGAACTCAGCAAAGGGTTCCAACCGAAAGGGTTGCTAAAAGGCACCGAAGTAGTCCCACTCGTGGGAGGAGAAACCGTAGGCCCCAACATGGTCACGGTAGGAGTAGATCCCAAAGGACTCGGTGAGTTACTTACAGTTGTGATGACTGTAGGGTTGGGACTAGGTGTAAGTTGACTACTGGGGTTACCAAGTAATGGCATAGAACTAACAACTAGCGGGGAGGACGATGGCGAACCTGGGATGGTTGCCATTGGTATCGACCCTGTGGATGCCGGTTGTGAAATGGATGTTTGTGTGGCCGAAGACATGTCTTAGCATGGTGTAATCTGAATTAGCATAGTTGCCGAGAGATCAGTGAGTGGAGGATTGTAATGAGGTACAACACCTTCCGTGAAAGGGTCCTCTAGGAATTCTGTATGATATGAGGCTATGTGAAAATCATGGTTTGTCAATGGAGACTACTCTTCCGTAGAAGGCACGGGTTCACCAAGGTTCAGTTCTTCCTCAAGAGTCAGAGGAGGTAGACCTTGCTATTGTCAAGACAGACGGCGTGGGTCGGATGACGCCATGGTGACCTTTTTATTTTTAACAGATTTTAATAAATTGTGATGTATTATAAAGTCTCAATGATAGTAACCACACACCTAAAAAGAAAAAAAGAAAAAAGGACTCTCTAAAATCAATCAACAAGCAGCCAGAATAGGGTGCCCTGTCTGAGTACTACCATTTACTGGTGATGAAATCTAGTATCACAATAGTATACAGAGAGGGTTGGTCGAAATTACATTTATAGTTACTCTAGAGCTTCGCCCGAACCTCAGATGATAGGTGTAAGCACTCTCATGAAGATGAGTACCCCCCTAAATACTGAAGACATAGTAGGTCTGTCTATTTCAGGTACCAGGACAGCCCGTCCCAGTCACCTTATGTATGTCCCTAAAAAGTATCACCACTAAAGATACCTGTTTGGTCAATTTAGTGTGTCCTAAATTGCTACATTAATTTATCAATCCGGGATTCGTAAGCTGATGAAGTGTGGTGCACTATATGTGCAAGATAACCTATCTCTTACTTTTTGTCGTTTTTGGATTTTTGTAATTCTAAAGAACAAGTATGGAAGACAATATTCAAGATAGTGATGTCCACTATAATGATTTTTAAACTTCAAAAGGGTATAAAACACCCTGATGAAAAAATTAATTCTTCGAAAATGGGGTAAATACTATACTAGTCAAACAAATAGTGAACTATTGATCATGAAACTCTCATTATCATGGCGCTGTACATCCCAAATACGAAAAGAAACTATGCTTAAAGAAATCCAAGAATTGCAACAAAATGAAATCTAAATCAAGTGCATCAACTTATATTCTGATCCCTCACCATAGTCCATATGGCTTTGGAGGGTAACCTAAATAACTTGAGCAATCGATAATTAATTTATGAGAAAAATAAACTAATATAAACCACATCATACTTCAATCCCTCACCATTAGTCAAACTCTTAAACCACCAGGTAACTGAAAATGACATGAGCAATTTAATATTTCTAACTTGCATAAAGTAAACTAATATCAAACTACACACTCATACTTCAATCCCTCACCATTATTCCAGCTATGGCTTTCAGAGGTAACTGAAAATGACATGAGCAATTTAATATATCTAAATCTAACTACTGAAGCAAATGTGCAAGACTGAAATAAACAAATAGTGTTGGAATTAAACAAAAACTAAGAAAAGAAAATTTGCAGAAGGACAATATTGATTCCATGTCATTAGTCATTATAAAAAGATGTGCAAGTGCCCGGGCTGCCTATTGTAATCTGAAACAAGAACACTGATCAGTTAACAACAACATAAAACATGAAAGATTATGGACAGAAATAAAATGTAAACCATGAAAGATTATGAACAGAGATGAAGCATAAATACCATGAAAGATGCAATGTATAAACACGTGAATGACTTATGACATAATGAACTTAAAGAAATAAAACAAGAAACTATACAGTAATGCACAAAACCTCAGCGTGTGCAGGGGCCCTCTGCACCAGCCTCGGGCAACAGCCTTCAAATACGAATTACGCTTGGAAACAGAGTCTTCTTATATATTAAAATGCAGTCATAACAGAGAAATGATATTACAACACAGTGGCAACGCAATTACATTACAAAGCTATATGGAGGCTAACTATTATGCGTATGAAAACGCGTTATTTATAACAAAGGTGATATAACTAATTCCCTAAAGTTTGTGCTGATAGAGACACGTGAACCATCACGTCCAGAGATCCAACATCATGGCCGCGGTGAGGAGTAAATCTATGAAGAGTGGATGTTGGATTTGGCTTATGGAGCCGTGTATAGGTGTTGATGTGTCTCCCGTAAATTAGAAACAGTCATACAAATCTTCACGTGATGAGAAATAGAGTCCTGTCACCGTGGCACTCTACGGTTGACTTCCACTTGGCCACCTTTGACCACAGCCTCCTTAGGTGAATTTTCCCGAGCCAATAGGACATGATCCATGTCCACATCATTTTTTACTTGTCCATGTGGCTCGAATTGCCTGAAGACACCTGTAACATAGACTTTCACAAAATGGCTGCGGAAAGTTGCAGCAGCTGTGGAAAGTGGCAAGATTCCGCAGCTAAATGAGCAAAAATCTAAATCAAACAGCACACAAAAAACATAGTTAAAAACCATTTTAGATGCCCTTTTATAATTAATATACAATGATATTGACAACTTAGAAGGTTCGGGTGAATGAAAAAGGTCTAGAAAGGTGTATAGGAAAGATGCAGATTTGAGACTCAACATACCCCCACTGTGAAGGTGTTGCATGTCCTCATGCAACCAAAATTTTGATAATCCTCCTTCAGTTCATATGCCTTGACACTTCAGCCAGTACATCCAGTCCTCTCCTCCTCTTCCTTGGTGCTTCTAACATCCTGGGCTTCTTCATTAAGCAAATGAATTTGATATTAATCAGTGCTCTGCTTAACTTCTGGCATTTCTTCTTCAATTTCCTGTTCTTCTTCTACCATAGTCCCAGATGTAGCATGGTATTATCATGAATGATTTTTTCCAATTTGCTTTGTTCCTTCAATGTCTCATTTTCATTTTTAATGTGTCTATTTAAAAGCTCTAGCTCAAATACTTCTTGTTTCAGTGATTGGACTAGATCATCTTGTGCTGTGTGAGGCTGAGTGGACGAAGTACTGGGAGCCGTAGCTGCTTTTTCTAAAGATTCTATATAATCATATACTTCTTGCTGCTTTGGGTCTATATCAGGTGTCATTTTTATTGGGCTGTCCCCAAAATGCCGTGGAGGAGAGTTGTCTTCAAAATCTGGCTGAGAAGGGCTCACATCAACGTCTGGCTGAGAATGGGATGGACTATGTTCAATGTCTGACTGAGAATGAAATGGACTAGGTTCACTGTCTGACTGAGAGTGAGATGGACTATGGTCAGCTGGGGATTGTTCAGATGTTTCTTCTCCCAAATCAATAAAATGGGGTCCTTTCGTTTGCGTTTTCCTCAACTTCCCCTTAAGCCTGGAACTTCTTCTCACACGCTGTGGACCACTGTCCTTTTGCTTTTGTTTTCCTTTCCCTTTCTTCTTGGCCATAGATGACTGTTCTTGAAGGTGAACTAATCTCTCAGATAACACTTGATGATCTTCTTCGGAAGAAGGGGTTTGATGCATAGCCTCAATGTTTTTTCTCTCTTTTGATTTTACTGGATTTTTACTCTTGGTTTCTTCCTTCTTCCTTTTTGACAATCTCTCTTCCCTACTAGTTCTTTTAACTGTAATAGTAGGCGTACTTTGAATTTCATCATTTGTTCTCTTTCTCCTACTCCTTCTTGATGTACTACCTTCAGGAATTTCTTGAGGTTTCTCAAAGAAATTTCTAATCAAAAATTGTTCCCATGTGTCCTTCTTCTCTTTTAATTGTTTTTCAATCAAAATTTTCACAAGACCATGGTGATATAGATGTGGTTCTACATCCCCTAAATGCTTCTGAACAGTCACAGACATATTCTTCAAACTATTTAATAAAAAGTATGGCAGATTGAGGGTCTGGTTATCTAGAAAATTCATCAGCAATCTGGTATGGTACATATACATTGACCCAAAACGACCCTCACAGGTGATAAATTTTTGAACAACTAGCAGCAAAGTAGCCCATTCCTCTTTTGAAAGCATGAACATGAATTCCTCTTTTAAAAATAGTTATGTCCATACCTGGGTTATGTAGAATTATTCTCCAGGCTTCATCACTAATGCTTTTGTTCTTAAACCAACGTTCACCCTCTTGAGGAAGTTCTGTGGCAGATGCTATAGATGCCTCATTCACCGTAAACTTAAGGTCTCCAATCTCTACCTCCAGGCCATTGAAAGACCTTACAAAAGCTTTTGTCACCTCTTTATGGTAGCCTCTAAACTTTTGGATAAACCACAGCCACTTTGCCTTCTTCAATATATCCCTGACTTGCGGGTATCCTTCCATGAATTTAGGTCCCTCTGGTTCTGCTCTCAACAATTTACCCATCCTTCTTTCTGCTCTTTAAAAACTTGCCTGCGTGAGGAGGGTTCAATGGAAGTAGGACGGCTGAATGAATGGAAATGAGCACGATGACTGTAGGTAGATATCAGAGAATGGGTATACAGACTGTAGCGTAACAGAGAATGAAATGGGGTGAAGCGGAACAGAGAAGGGTTACGTGAGCATGGCGGAAATGCGACTGTGAGATTAATAGAACAATAGGAGGAGTATAACACATCCGGCAGTGTTTAAAATTTGGTGGCTGCAGAGTAAATGTAAGCACGTTTATACAACGGCTACGGATTTCATGCGGCTGAAAGAAGCCGTAGTCAAATCAACCACGTTTCATCATCACAGGTGGAGTATCGGAGTTTGAGTGAAGATCAGAGGTTTAATTATGGGACCATTTGAGAATGAATGCAAGGATTGTGGGAGGATTGTACAGAGATCATGGAGTGGTTACGGAGTTTGTCAATACAATCATTGCACATAATGGAGCTTATGATTTATAACTATATAAAAATGTGCTTAAATGCTATTTGAAATAAATTTTTACTCATACCTTGGAATTCTTGCCATTTTTCCTTGGTCTTCAATTAGTTGCTCCTCATTGATATCTTGAATGCCCCATGTCTTCATAATTGGTCCTCATACCTGCATTTGATTTCATGATTGTGGAAATAACATCTCGCTATACATTCTTTTGAAAAACAGAGTGGTAGCTGCGGAATCTGCTTCTGGCTGCGGAAACTGGTGTCAGCTGCGGAAACAGATGTCAGCTGCGGAAACTGACACAGCTATTATTTGGGTGAATGGAAATGAACGGATGACAATTGAATAAATGGAAATGGTCATGAAAGAGAATTTTATTGGTGAAATGGAATGAAATAGATAAAATGAAGTGGAATGGAATGAAGTGGAGTGAAATGAAGTGGAATGAAGTGGAATGGGTGGTCACAAAACTTGTGAAATGAAAGAGAGATTTTTTTTTTTGGAAAATATAGGGTGTCAGGTGTTCCTGATTTTCACCCTACATTTTCTGTATAAGACTGCCAATCAGTGATTGGTTTTCAGGCTTATACATTTTTTTTTTTTTTTTAACTGAAAAGAACAAAAGCTAGGCTAGTGGAGAAGAAGAATTCTTTTGTACCAGCCTGATTGCAGAATTTTCTTGAAACATTTTGAAAAATTCCTCTTTTGAGAGTGGCTTATGATAGATCCTTAATCTATGGCCATTCACAATAAGAGGAGTTTGAAATTCATCAATGGTCTTGATTCTTACCGCTCCATTGCTAAAGATCTTGTCAATCTCATATGGCCCAAGCCAATGAGTCTGAAATTTTCCTTGAAAATCTTTAAATTTGGAATCAAATAACAATGCCCAATCTCCTTCTTGAAACTTCTTCTCTTTTATGTACTTTTCATGCCATTTAGCTCTTTGATATTGAACTAGATCAATTCTTAAAATTGCCTCTTGTCTGATCTCGTCTAGCTCGTTCAACTGCTCCATTCTATGCTTTTGGGCTTCTGATAGATCCATCCCCAACTGAACTGCTATCTTGAAGGTCTTGACTTGGAACTCAATGGAGAGCAGGACTTCCTTCCCATAAACAAGTTCATAGGGAGAATGTCCTATTGTATTTCTCCATGTAGTTCTGTAGGCCCACAAGGCTTCAGGAAGCCTTTCTGCCCAATCTCTTCTATGTAGATGAACAGTTTTGGTGATGATACTTTCGAGAACTTTGTTGGTAGACTCCACTTGACCATTTGCGTGTGGATGGTAAGGAGTAGATCTTCTATGCTTGATTTTGTATTCTTCCATCAGCTTCTCCACCAGATTGGATGTGAATTGGCTTCCTTGATCTGTCACAATTTATCTTGGAACACCAAAGCGAGTAAAAATATCCTCATAAAGAAAATGAAAAACTGAATTTTCAGTAGCAGATACTAATGCTTTGGCTTCTACCCATTTAGTAACATAATCAGTACAAACCAATATATACTTCTTTTGCTTAGATGGTGGATTAATAGGTCCTATGAAATCTAAAGCCCATTTTTCAAAGGGTTTGATGAGTACCTGTGGTTGCAATGGAATTTCATTTGAAAGGGTAGGTTTTCCTACTCTTTGGCAGCTGTCACACCTTTTGACATATTGTTTTGCATATTTGAAGAGGGAAGGCCAATAATATCCTAAAGAGATGATTTTATAGGTCGTCCTTTTGTCTGCAAAGTGTCCGCCGCATGGTTCATCATGACATGCCTTAAGGATATCAGGCATCTCATCTTCCCTGACACATCTTCTGATCACAAGATCTGGCCCTGTTTTAAACAATTCGTTAGAAATCCATGAATATTTTGAACTCTCCTGAATAATTTTTCGTTTTTCACTTGGAAATAAATGTGACGGCAGTTTCCCTGTAACCAAATAGTTAGCAATATCTGCATACCAAGGAGTCTTAATAGTTACTGCAAACAAGTATTCATCAGGAAACTTATCCTCTACAGGAGAATCTTCTTTAGTATTCTGAATCCTAGACAAGAAATCAACTACTATATTTTGTTTTCCTGGTCTATCCAATACAGTAATATTGAATTCTTGCAAAAGTAAGAGCCATCTTATCACTCTGCCATTAGTAACAGATTTGTTCATTAAATATATAATTGCAGAATGGTCAGTATGAATAAAAGTTTCATAGCCTGTTATGTAATGTCTAAACTTATTAATTGCATGAACAACAGCTAAAAACTCTTTTTCAGTCACAGTATAGTTCAACTCTGTGGGAGTCAAATTTTTACTGGTATAATAAATGGCATAAGGAACTAAATCTTTTTGACCCAACACAGCTCCTAGAGCTGTATCTGAAGCATCTGTAGAAATATGGAAAGGGAGTTTCCAATTTGGTCCTCTCAAGATAGATGCTTCAGATATTCTTGTTTTCAAAGTTTCAAAGGTTGATTGACAATCAGGATCCCATTTAAATTCACAGTCTTTTGTAAGCAATTTGAAGAGTGGAGATGTTATTTTAGTGAAGTTTTCTATAAATCTTCTATAGTAACCAGTAAATCCCAGAAAACTTCTAACATCTCTTTGACAATTTGGAATAGGTAACTTGGAGATGACTTCAACTTTTGATCTATCAACCTTAATCCCATCTCCTAAAATATGATGTCCCAAAACAATCCCTTCAGTAAACATCATAAAGCATTTTTCATGGCTTAATGAAAGGTTTGTTTCTTTACATCTTATAAGAACTTTTTCCAAATTTTCTAATGCCTCTTCAAATGAATTACCATAAACCGTAAAATCATCCATATAAACCTCTACACAATCATGGATTAGATCAGAAAAAATTCCTAGTACTGCTCTTTGGAATGTTGCAGGTGCATTACATAACCCAAAAGGAAGCACTCGATAGGAAAAAGTTCCCCATGGACAGGTGAATGTGGTCTTATCTTGATCTTCAGGTGCTACCTGAATTTGATTATAGCCACTAAAACCATCCAAGAATGAAAAGTACTTTTTACCTGCTAATGTATCTAATACCTGATCAATAAAAGGCAAAGGAAAGTGATCCTTCAAAGTTGCTTTGTTCAACTCCCTGTAATCAATGCATACTCTCCATTTACCATTCTTTTAGGTACTATAACCAAAGGAGAAACCCATCGGCTATCTGAAATTGGATAAATGAAGTTTACATTGAGAAGTTTTTGGAGCTCTTCTTTCACTATCTCCTTAAGATTTGGATTCATCCTTCTTTGAGGTTGTCTGATTGGTCTACTGTTTTCCTCAATATAGATGTGATGGATGCAAGTCTTAGGATCAATACCTTTCATGTCAGTATACTCCCATGCAAATGCAGTAGAATGTTTTTGCAAGATTTTGATTAGTTCTTTTTGTTGTGACTTTTCCAAATGTTTGCTGATATTCAATGTTTTTCCTGGAAAAATCTCAATGGTAGAACTACCAAACTCTTCCATAGAGTAAAGAGACATTTGTCTTGATGATAAATATTCTATGTCAGATTCCAATTGAAATTGTGTGGGGTCATATTCTGAAGATGTCTCAAAATTTTCTAATGTGTTCATAATTTGACTATCCTCACTGATTTCAGAAATGGTAAAGACAGGTTGTATAGTGTCCTCATCATCGACCCATTCATTGTCTCCTACTTCTGTGATTTCTTTTTCTGGAGGATACAAATTGAATTTCTTTGTCAAATTACCATTAGAAATGTACATATCCCCAGATCTACAACTAATGAAAGCATCAGCTGTGGCTAGCCAAGGTCTTCCTAAGATAAGTGGGTGCCCTCCTAGATTACTCTTGGGAGTCAAAATCATAAAATCTACTGGATATTCCCAAGAATCTAAGGAGACTGAAATATCTTCTAATACACCATTTGGTTTAATAATTGATCGATTTGCAGGTTGCAGTAAGGTAGGTGTAAAAAGAAGGTTAGGAAGTTTTAGCTGGTCCATAGTCTTTCTACTCATAATGTTGATAGCAGCCCCTAAGTCAATCAATGTGTTTGGAATTTCTATCCCATTTATATGTGTCTTGACAATTGGACTTCCTGGATCTACATACTTCTGCATGGTAATTTTTCCCATCATAATATCCGCAATTTTTCCTACCAGGTGGATTCTTCTTGTGTCTTTTAGTTTCCTTCCTGGTCTTTTGAAACTCAACTCCTTTATTGTTTTTGCTAGAATAGGAATCTCTCGAATGGCTTGTAACAAGGAAATCTTGATACAAACATTCTTCAATTCATCTAGAAAATCATAGTTAGGCAACAAGATTTGTTTTTCCACCCCCTTGTCAATTTGTAGTCTTTCAGGAAAAGGAGGTGTAGATGAAGATGCAGGTTGCTCAACTATAGGAGTTGTGGGTGTTAAATTTTCTTTCTCTTTTTGAATGTTTGAGTTTTGAAGAGATACTTCCTCAGAACCCTTATTGGCTTCAAGAGAGTCCTCCTCAGAGGTATCTTGCTCTTGGTCATCTATAGAAGGTTTTTCTAAAACTCTACCAGATCTGAGTTGTACATCATTGAGAGGAAAAATCATATAGGTAGGAAATTGTTGTCCTTCTATCATGTAAGTATTCTGAGGATTTTTATTGTTAGGATTTGGAAATGGCTGAGCTGGAAGTTGATTTGTATTTTGTTGGTATGGGAGCATGAGTTGAGGATTTGGATTTTGTTGAGAAGGTTGTTGTTGTGGATATGGAAATGAAAGTTGTGGATTTGGGTTTGGAAGTTGTGGAGCTTGTTGATTTTGAAAAGATGGAGGATATTGATAAAATTGAGCAAATATCCCATAAGGATTTTGCATCCCTTGTACCCATGGTTGATATGGATTTTGATGTTGGGGCCAAGGTTGTTGCCAAGGATTCCAATTTTGTGGGTTTTGAAGATTCATAGGGTTATTAAACCCTTGAGTTTGTTGTCCCTGCCAAGGTCTTCTTGCAACAAAACAGAGAGATTCTACTGAATTTGGGTCTTCTTGAAAGACAGCTTTGAGTCCAGGAATTGAAGGACAATCCTTGATCTCATGATTCTTTGAGCAAATTATACATGTTTCTACAACTTTTGCATCCAAAGGACATTCCCTTAAAGCATGTTTCTTCCTAAATTTCGGACAAAATATGGCTAGAGCATCTGTTTCTGCTTTCTGCTTGTTTTGGATTTTAAGGGTGTCTAGTTGTTCACTAAGGCTCCCTAAGATATCAGTTTTGAATTCATCAAGAATATTACCAATCTCTACCCTACTTACTGATCCAGTTGCAGATTTGTTAGCCCTAATAAGAGAAGGATCCCTAGGCCCTTTTCCTGTTTTAGATTTTCCTCTCGAGAGATGGACACATAGTTATGTTATGTCACGAAGTGGAAGTTGAGAAATGTCTCCTTTCCCCATCATGTTTAAAATATCTATCCATTCATCTCTAATGGATTTTAATATGAGGGCTTTCAAGGTTTCATCATCTAAGTTTCTCATCTTTGCTCTTTTTAAGTTGTATTGAAATCTTTCAAGTAAATCTTCCAAATTTTCGTCTTCTTTTTGCATCATTTTGAATACCTCATCCTTGTGATTGGTGGGCATACAATAATCCAAGTATCTATCCAAAAATGTTTGTTTCATATCATTCCAAGTCCTAATAGATTGAGTGGCTAATCCCATGAACCATTTCAAAGCATCTCCCTTCAATGTTGAAGGAAACAGTTTGAGTTTTTGAGAGTCTTCCATATAGTCATAGGTTCGGCACACGACTTCAAACTCAAACATAAATGTTTCAGGATCCTCACTTCGCAATCCATAAAAGTTGGGGAGGACATATGGTGAGATAGTTTTCATTGTTGTATGAGTTTCCTCATCAACTATAGGGAATCCAAACAAGTTGCCTCCTTCCCTATTTCTTCCATTATTACCTTCACCATTGTTGTCTCCATTGTTTCCTTCTCCTCTACCTCTACCTCTACCTCCAAATCCATCTATTATTTCCTCTTCCATGATAGTTTCTTTAGAGTCCTTAAATTCCTTTGGTTCTTCTATCAAGGGAGGATGAGAGGGAGTCTCTTCCTTTTCTAAATGAGATTTAGTAGGTGGTATAGGAGAATCCTCTAATTCAGCTGCTCCTTGAATTCCAAAAAAACTTAAGGCTAGGGGTAGATGGTGGTGAATCTTGTCTATGCCTTGAAGAAGATGGAGTTGTGAAAATCAAACTCTTGGCTTTAGCTATAAACCTTCCCCTAGAATCTCTTTCTCTATGCATGTCATTTAAAAAAAAAAAGAAAAGAAAGTTGGGCTAATAATTCTCTTTCTGATCTTCCAGGTCACACTAGGTGCAAGAAGAGAGCATACTTAAGAAATTACTAAACCAATAACGCTCTTTTTTGATCCTCCAGGTCACACTAGGTGCAAGAGGAGAGTATACTTCAAGAAGTTATCAAGTTTTCCCTTCTTTTATTATTATTATTTTTTTTTTTTAAGAAATTGGCTACCTAGTTACACTTCCCCGACAACGGCGCCAAAATGTTTGGTCAATTTAGTGTGTCCTAAATTGCTACATTAATTTGTCAATCCGGGATTCGTAAGCTGACGAAGTGTGGCGCACTATATGTGCAAGATAACCTATCTCTTACTTTTGTCGTTTTTGGATTTTTATTGATCTTGGTTGGTTTCCTAATGTGAGATGGAAATTCTAAAAAACAAGTATGGAGACAAATATTCAAGACAATGATGTCCTTCTAATGGTTTTCCAAACTTCAAAAGAATTTTAAAACACACAATGACAAAATTAATTCCTAAAAGGAAATGAAAATTGCATCACTATTCTAATCAAGCAAGCAGTGAACTATTGATCATGAAACTCATTATCCTCACTGCCGTCTAAACACAAAAGAAACTGTACTCAAAGAAAAGATTGCAAGTAAAGTAAAACTAAAATCAAATTACATCAACTCATATTCTGACCCCTCACCATTAGTCTAGCTATGGCTTTCAGAGGTAATCATAAACAACTTGTGCAATCTGATATCTAATTTGCAGAAAAAGAAACTAATATCAAACTACACACTCATACTTCAATCCCTCACCATTAGTCCAGCTATGGCTTTCGGAGGTAACTGAAAATGACATGAGCAATTTAATATTTCTAACTTGCAGAAATTAAACTAATATCAAACTACACACTCATACTTCAATCCCTCACCATTAGTACAGCTATGGTTTTCAGAGGTAACTGAAAATGACATGAGCAATTTAATATATCTAAATATAACTACTGAAGCAAATGTGCAAGACTGAAATAAACAAACAGTGCTGGAATTAAACAAAAACTAAGAAAAGTAAATTAGCAGAAGGAAAATATTGATTCCATGTCATTAGTCATTATAAAAAGATGTGCAAGTGCCCGGGCTGCCTATTGTAATCTGAAACAAGAACATTGATCAGTTAACAACAACATAAAACATGAAAGATTATGGACAGAAATAAAATGTAAAGCATGAAAGATTATGAACAGAGATGAAGCATAAATACCATGAAAGATGCAATGTATAAACACGTGAATGACTTATGGCACAATGAACTTAAAGAAATAAAACAAGAAACTATACAGTAATGCACAAAACCTCAGCGTGTGCAGGGGCCCTCTGCACCAGCCTCGGGCAACAACCTTCAAATACGAATTACGCTTGGAAACAAAGTCTTCTTATATATTAAAATGTAGTCATAACAGAGAAATGATATTACAGCACAGTGGCAACGCAATTACATTACAGAGCTATATGGAGGCTAGCTATTATGCGTATGAAAACGCGTTATTTATAACAAAGGTGATATAACTAATTCCCTAAAGTTTGTGCTGATAGAGACACGTGAACCATCACGTCCAGAGATCCAGCATCATGGCCGCGGTGAGGAGTAAATCTATGAAGAGTGGATGTTGGATTCGGCTTATGGAGCCGTGTACAGGTGTTGATGTGTCTCCCGTAAATTAGAAACGGTCATACAAATCTTCACGTTATGAGAAACATAGTCCTGTCACCATGGGACTCTACGGTTGACTTCCACTTGGCCACCTTTGACCACAGCCTCCTTAGGTGAATTTTCCCGAGCCAATAGGACACAATCCATGTCCACATCATTTCTGACTTTCCCATGTGGCTCGATTTGCCTGAAGACACCTGCAACATGGAATTTCACAAAATGGCTGCGGAAAGTTGCAGCAGCTGCGAAAAGTGGCAAGATTCCGCAGCTAAATGAGAAAAAATCTAAATCAAACAGCAGACACAAAACATAGTTAAAAACCATTTTGGATGCTCTTTTACAATTAATATACAATGATATTGACAACTTAGAAGGTTCAGGTGAATGAAAAAGGTCTAGAAAGGTGTATAGGAAAGATGCAGATTTGAGACTCAACAATACCTCAAATCACAGACATCATTAGGGGGGTCCACGATCTAGGACAACATGCTATATAGGCAGAACACCTAGATCCCCGATCTAGTTTTGACATCCTCGAAGGGAACCCCAATATATAGAATTCCCACCGGATGCAGTCGAAGGCGGGCTACCTTCTTGTGCAACCAAGTGTTGTCTCGCGCTTAGCTCCAGTAAAGGAGTGGTCCTGATAATATGAGTAAAGTAGGATTTCGCTCATTAATGATTCTAGTCTCAATTTTTGAGATCTTGGGTGATTTTCTCACTTTTCCTAACCCAAGATCATAGCTTGAACTACTGTTGGTGTGAGCTCAGAAAAAGTAATGTGATTGATTTTATTATCGCTTGATTCTTATTGTACTTGATTATTAGTCTTGCGAAGGGGGAGTGGATGTATGAAACGTAATGAGACTCTGACTCAAGAAACCATGCAAAAATATGCTCTAAATATTCAATTCGATGAAGAGTATTTCTACAAGGAGAGGTTTCTTTTCAACATCCATGCACTAACATTCAAATAGAAAAGTTCAACCTTAAATATTTAGACATCTATTTACCTCATCTTAACAGTCTTTTAACTGAAATTTTCAGAATTAATTCAGCTAGATGCAGAAAAACTAAAAAAAAAATTCTTTTAAAAAGTAAATGCATTCAACACTAAATTTTTAAACAAGAACAAACAAATAGTGATGCCACCTAGTAAACAAGCACAGGGATTCAGTCAAGAAATGGTTCTAATGGCCAAAACTCTGCAACCAAAAAGGAACACAACACAGGGGTGAACAACAATTTTTTGGCTGAGTAACGCACTGGTTCTGAGCAGTGACAATGTTAATGCAGAGACTAACGCACTGCAATCAAATCTAGGCCACGTTATAATGCTTTGGAATACTGACAAAGGCAGCGTTAGCCAGGGTAAAGTTCTTCAAATGGCCAAAAAGTGCACAGGACTGAACTCTTCAAGATTTTGAAATGTTTACTGGGCATAAGAGCTGGTCAGAAGGATGTGAATAGAGGAAATAAGGAAGGAAAAAAAAAATCCGGAAACTTGGGGTTAAACTCCCCAGCGGAGTCGCCAATTCTGCTATAGGGTAAAATGCTTGGGTTGTTGGTTCTCAAATATCCCTCTCAGGGCTTTCCGGTGCTCGAGGCAGACAATAAGATTATTTGTATAGTTCATAAAGAAGATACATACATGTTCATATCAACTTAAACAACTTTGATGGAATAAGATGGAATATTACCTCTTTAATGATCTTGAAGTCTCTTAGAGAGCGCTAAGCAGTGAAGCAGGTATCCTCCTTCACCAGCTCCAAATCTCGACCCTGTGATCAATCAAAGCACCCATGTAATCTCTACCACAACATACATTTCATATCCATTAATTTAATATATGATAAACATCTAAACTATGCACATCTAAGCCATTCATCTCATGCTATATAAGTAATTGAAGAAAAATAACAATATCAACGCATAGAATGGACAAAACAGATACAGTTCTATTGATTTATAAAAAGGAGGATTACAACCGTCGGTTGTACCAAGCCCTCCTCAACCTTCCAATCTCTCTATCTCTCAATGTGGTGATGTCTTTATCAACAAGTTCTCAATGAACCTCTTTGATTTTTGACCTTCACACTACAACAATAATGTTCTGCTTCACAAGTATTCAAAACTTCGACAATCCTTCAACCTTGAACCAAGAGACTGCAGCGCCATTTTATAGGAGATGGAGAGAGCAATCATTGCCTTTCTCCTTCCACTAGTTCTAAATAGAAAAAAACCAAGATGTTTCCTCAACTTCCCATGCTTTTGCCTTCCTTGAGAGTTCAGTTTTTTTTGGCAAGGCCCAATAAGAGACTAGTGCTTTGTAGTTTCTATTTTGTACTGACTCTCTTATGAGAAAAAGCTGAAATTTCAAATCATTCTTCGCGGGTTTTTCCTGTTTCAAACTCAAAACACGGGTAACGCTACCCTCTAGTCTAAAAAGAGCGTTGCCCTAGCCACTAACGCGACCTTTTCATTGATCAGGTGCGTTATAACGCTCTTTTGCTGTTATAGGGGTGTGTTACCTTGGCAGAAGTAGGTTTAGTTTAAGTCTTTGTATTCCTTCCATATTTATCTTCTCCTCTGAGCTGATGAGGAGGTTTTTTGACTTGCAATAGTAGGTACATTTCTTTTTTATGTATTTTAATATAGGGAATGGTAAGAATATAAATCAATTTTATTTTAAGGAAATAAATGGTATCATAAAAGATTTCAAAATATGGTAAGTTTGGTTGTAAATAAGTATTATAATATGATATTTATAATAATTTATAAATTATATTGGTAAGTTTGGTTGTAATAAAGTATTATAATATAATATTTATAATAATTTATAAATTATATTGGTATTAGAGGTTTTTTTTGGGGTTTGGTGAGACGTTATAATATCTAAAAATTAATTTAAGAAAATAATCTTAGAATTTTAGCCATGGTGGATGAGTGTAGTCATAGTAATCCTTAAAATAAGGCATGTTGGCTTGCTAAAAGAAGAGGAAGTTGATATCTTGCAACATGACTCTCATCATGGCGGCTTAAAAGAACAAGTTTGGAATTTTTGGACAAGTTAGTGTCTCTAACTCAAAAGTCAAATAGAATGAGAAATCAAAAGATAATGAAGACCTATAAATATGCTAAAAATAGAGCCAAAGAAAGAGCAACCAAGTTCAAATGTCATTACTTATTCACAATCTCTATTTAAAATGGAAAAGAAAGTGAACATTAAATCCTACCAGTGTGAGATTGATGTTGTTAAGTTGAATCACTAGTTCCAACAATCCATCAAAAGTGAGGTATATAAAACCATCGTCAAGTCCTAGTTATATACTACTGGGTATATAGAGGACCAGTGGATCTATTGGCATCACCTGAAGTAGAGGTAAGGGAATAGTCTGCAAGTGTACACCACAAAATTAAGAAAAATAGAAATTATGTTGGGCATATCTCCTAAGAACCTAGACATGCTCCTCAAATATCTAGGAGGGCTACATGGACATTTAAATTTAAGAAAATGATGCTCTTTACACCTAGGATAGTTCATGAGGCGTGTGTGCAAGCACAATACCTAGATAATATATATGATAAGAAGGAACTACAAAGTGGTTTCAAATAAAATGGCCATGATAAATATGCTTTAAAGGAAGGGAAGAAGAAGTTGAAAGCAAAGGACAAGTATATGCTTTGTTGGAATATATTATATTCATTGGAAGGTAATAATGTCTTTATATTATGTTGGAGGTTGAATACAATCTTATGCAAAAGTGTAACACATTATATCTCATACTCATTATGGCATAGTATAATCTTATACCCATTTATTATATAAAGAGGTGTTATTCTGGAGAATTATATTATCCCACATTCAATATGTGAGATTAATTCCTCCACATCTATGGATATATAAAAGGGTCAAGGGAGCCTTTTTAAAAATGATCACATCTCATCTTGTGTTCATACTGTTATTTGTATCGGGTTATTTGTAGTTGCTCTCTTTGTAAGATTGAAGGAGATTTATGGAGATAATAGAAGATAACCTTCCCATGGACGTAGCCCAATTGGGTGAACCACATAGGTCTATTGTGTTATTTTTCCTTGTTCTCTTTCTGTTATTATTTATATGTTGATATGTTGTTGGTTTCTTAGATAGATTGCTAGTTTAGTAGATCTAATATTCTCACATGTTATCAGAGCCATGGTTACTATGATCTAACATATTATTTGAATTTAACCATCAATGTGTATCTTCATTTTTTATTATTTCGGCACTCATTTTTTTGTATATTTTCTTTCTGTCTGGTAGCCATTAGGCTTCTCTTCAGATCTGGGCATGATTCTATATATTTGAGATCTTTTTTCTCATAACCCTAACTTTGTTGTGTAGTTTTTTTGCAGATTTATTTTCAAGGGGCTCTTTATTGTTTTTCTATAAGATCTATATGTTTTTTGGATTTTCAAGGGGTTCTTGATTGTTTTTCTGTAAGATTTATATGTTTTTTTACTCCTCCTCAAGGATATCTATCTTTCGGTTTTAATATTCAGTTACGGAAGTTACAACAGTTTTTTGTTTTTTTTTTATAGGGCAAAATATTGGCAGACTGAGGGTTTAGATTAAAATTTTGGCCACGTAGGTGGATGCAGAGTGGCTGCGCCATTTCCAAAAATTAGTTATAATAGAATTTGAAGCATTATTGAGTGTTTTTTGTTTTGCCACCTGACGTTTTTTGTGAGATCTGTTACCTTTTTTGCATAATTTCCCAGAAGAGAGTATATATTTGGGTTCCTCTCACCAAGCTACCGAATTTCAAAAAAACATCAGCCCAAATGGAGTCATGGAAGCAAATTTGTCGCTGATTTAAGATTGGTAGTTTTTTCAGGTTTTTTGGTGACGACAAACGAACTGCAGAAATTTACAGTTTTCTATCCTCTTTTTCTCTTGCCATTTCTTGAATTTGGGTTATATTTTTTGTCAAAATTTCTATCATTATGAATTTAGAAGTAGCTTCTATTCTTGAACTTATCGGCTCTAACTATCTTGCATGGAAGAGGAAAATGGTTGATGTTCTAAAGAGTAAGAATCTATGGAGGTTGGTTAATGGTGAACACAAGAAAGCTACAGATTCTCAACCCTTGATTAAATGGGAATAAAAGTTTGATCAACCAAGAGGGCTCATTGGTCAAACAGTTTTAGATAGTCTTCAGGTAAGTATTGAGGAAAAATACAACTCGATTGAGGTATGAGAAATTATTTCTTCTTTATTTGATAAATCTGATGATGTTTCTGCTTATTACCTTGAAAAGAAGATTCATGAGCTAGATCCTAATAATTTTGATAGAGTAGAATTATATCTTTCTGAATTGAAAACCTTGAATGAAAAGTTGAATAATTGTGGTAAATATTACAAGAATAAAGACACTACTCTTATCATTCTTGTAGAACAAAAATTGCCATCTTGTTTTGACATGTTCATCCAAACTAGGAATAGGGCTCTTGAATTGTCTCAAAGTACCATGAAACCCAGTAATTTTGATGATTTCCGTAAAGGGTTGATAAATTAGCAAGAAATTTTGATTGATTAAGGACAAGTCTCACCTAATAAAGCTCTTATTGCACATAATAAAAATCCTAAGAAAAGTTTTAATAATGCCAAAGGTTCTTGCTCACACACTTCTAATCATACTAATAATAATGGTCACGCTTCTCATGCACATCATGAAACTAGTAGGAAGAAAAAAGTGTATGATCCCTGTAAACATTATGGTAAAATTAACCATCTTGAAAAGAATTACTTTAAAGTGAAACATTTAAACAAGAAAAATTCTAATGAATCTCAAGTAGCTTTATGTGCATCTATTGTTTCATCTAATAATTCTGATTCTAATGTGGAATCGATTTGAAATAACTGTATTACTTTTACTGTGCTAAGGGTCTTTCAGTTTTAAAATCATGTGCATAATTGGTTCATTAGTTTGCATAAGGATTAAGGAGATTTTCCATGAATTATAGATGAACTTTAGATAATTAGAAGCATAAAAAAAGTCTAAATAACACTGAACAACAAAGAAATAATTCACCAAATGAAGTTTACATAGTATGCATGATGAAGCAGTTCACCCCTCTTGGGCTACATCTGTTGGTCCAGCTCCCAATGGCTTGTCCATCTTTCATTATGCTAAAAAGTTTTCTATTACATGGTTACAGTTCTCTAATGGCTACTTTCTCTACACCAATGGCTTAAGAATGCTCCAATTAGTCAAGAATGACTCTTCATTCACTTAGAATGGTTGAAAATTGAGCCTCCTATGCTTTTTCCCAATATCTCCTAGGAAAACTCCACTAAATGTGGAGAACTCAAGTTAACTGGAGTTAAAATAGGGCTGAATGCCAAATTCGGCGCACCCCTATCCGCTTCGCCAATAAAGCTACACAATTAATTTTATGTTTAGGGTGGTGGCCACATGCGCACCCCAACCATTAGTGGCTTGACGGTTAGTGAAACCTTCGCTCATGACTGCAGTTTCAAGTGAACTATGGTTTGGATGGCGTCGGGTTAGAGCTCTGACCGTGGTGGGTGGCTTGGATTGAACGTGTCATGTAAACAACTTTTGGGAACCACTGGTGGGTTGGGACCCTATTTCAGTTTGCATCTCACTGGTTATAAATCATACCCTTAACAATTTTAAACAATATGACTGCCTACGTGAAGTTGCGATGAGTTGCTTCATCGCAACATCGCAATTTTAACATTTTATCACACTTTGGCATCTCAGAGATTTAACATTCCGTTGTTAACGATAAGTCCTAAATCCTGCAAAGTGCCGAGTGTTGACATGTGTAATTTTGTCGTGTCGCATGTTAAAATTCATAACCTACGATGTCTTAATTATAAACTTAAACTCCGTGGATGTGTGATATGCGCACGATCACTCCAACTGACACGTGTCTCCTCCCGATCACATCGCAACAATTTATTTTACCTTGCGACACCTTAACTCTTAACTTCTAAATATTGCGATTTGCGAAATCACTTTCCGGGTGATGCAATCTCCGCCGTTGGTTTGTTTCTTGATCCGACGATCCACGTTATATCTCCGCCTTCTCACTTTGCATCCCAGGTTAAACAATTTAACTTGTGAAACTCTTAATTGTAAACACTATTCAGTGCGATGTGCAATGTCCTCCAACCACAATGAGTTCTCTCCCGTTGATTGGTGTCAGATCCACGGTCCTCGCTATCGCTTCATTTTGTAGCTTACTCTTACTGTTCGTTCCGCCTTCAACATTTCCACGAATGTGCAATCCCTGATTCTATATGTAGAGTTAAAGACTCCATGGCAGCCACCAATTCAGATCCCACTCTGTTGGTCGATCCAGTTCTGAACCTGTTTTACATTTCGAACCCAATCCTGTAACTTTGAATTTTGAGCAAAATTTATGAACTCCTAATCAATGAGCGCCTGATCATTCCTCCCGGTTGGGAAGATTTTGGACCCAAAAAGACTTGATTACCTGTTCAGTAGATGAGGTTACAATTCCCTCACCTTTCCAATATCCATCCATTTTTCCTTTCTTGGTTTAGTGCCTTTGAGCTCAACTCGAAGGTAGTCAACACTTCCCCTCTTTGATGCTCTTGTCCTCCTGTCAAGAATTGTATCTTCTTTGAGTTCATCTAGAAATTCTGGCGAGAAATCTTCAATAGAAGGTAGCTGAACATCACTTCCTTGATCATCGATTAAAGGAGGCTCATACAAGCGTAAGTTTTCAACATTAAAAACTGAATACATTTGCATGTAAGAAGGAAAATAAAGTTGAAATGCATTATTACCAACTTTTTTTATAATCTTGAAAGGACCATATCTAATGGGTTTGATTTTTTTACCTTCCCCTTGCATCCTTTCTTTGCTAATGTGCAACCATACCTCATCTCCCTCTTGAGACTTATGATCAACCTAGTGTTTGTCATGCCTCTCTTTGTATTTGCTTTGACTTTTCTCAAGTTGTTCTTGAACTTGTTGATGTATCATCTGAATTTTCTCAATGAACTTTAGAGCCTTATCAATATCACTATGGCCATCTAATGGTGATTTTTGCAAATACCCAAAGCATTCTTCAAAAGGTGAGGTTTGTGTTGAAGAGTGCTTTACCCGGTTGTAAGCATGCTGACTGTAATTCAGTTGTTCATTCCACAACTTAGGATGTTTGTTGCAATATCCTCTCAATAGATGCACAATTGTTCTATTCACCACTTCGATTTGTCCATCTATTTGTGGATGAAAAGCAATACTCTTTTGCAATTTTGTGTCCATCATTCTCCATAGATTTGACCAAAAATTCCCAATGAACCTGGAATCCTTGTCACTAAAAATAGAAGTGGGAAATATAAAATGAACCCAAACATTTTGAAAATAAAGTTCAACAGTATGTTCCGTAGTAATGGTCTTCTTACATGGCATAAGTATACACATTTTACTAATTCTATCCGCAAATACAAAAATATAATCATGTTTCTTTCTTTACATAGGTAGAACTCCAACAAAGTCGACGAAGACGCTCTCCCATGGCCTTGATGGTACCGGTAGTGGCGTGTACAATCCAAGCTTCATATTACTAGGCTTACTTGTTTCACACATAGAACAACCTCTTATAAAACGTGACACATTATATATCATGCGAGGCCAATAAAAATATCTCTATAGATGCACCACTGTTTTGCTTACCCCAAAGTGTCCAGGAATAAGAGAAGAATGAGCTTCTCTCATAACACTTAGCCTCTCTCCTTGTGGAATACATAACTTTCCCAAATGAAACAGCAAATTGTTATGCATGTGATAATCTCTTTCTTCAACTTGATTCCCTTCACTCAAACTAGCATACACATCTTTGAAATCAATGTCATGTGCATGTTGTTTTATGTAACTCTCATGTACAACATAATCATTTTTTAATAAAGTATAAGCACTAATGATTGGTCTCGAAAACATATCTGCAAATTTATTGAATATACCTTTTTTGTACCTTATAACCAAGTGAAATTGTTGAAGAAATCCCATCCACCTGAAATTTCTTGATTGCTGCAATTTTTTTTGCGACTGAAAGTACTGTAATGGTTGGTGATCGGTGTGTACAATAGTCTCTTTACCCATCAAGTAGTGTTTCCACTTATTGAAAATTTGTACTAATGCATATAGTTCTTTGTCATATGTAGGATAATTAGTCACAACACCATTAAAAATTTCTGAATGAAAGGCGATAGGCTTACCATGCTGCAAAAGGACTGCGCCCATGGCATAGTCACTAGCATCGGTTTGTATTTTGAATGGCTGTCTCAAATTTGGTAGTGCAAGGACTAGAGCTGAACTGATCTTGTATTTTAAAGCTTCGAAAGCTTGATGTTGTTTTCCTTCCCATTGGAAGCCTTTCTTCACACTTGTCACTAAATGCATAGGAGATGCGATGGAAGAAAAGTTAGCAATAAATTTCCTCCAATATTGAGTTTAACCTAAGAAAATTCTTACCTTGATAACTATTTTGGGTGTGGGCCAATTCACAATGGCCTCCTCTTTAGAAGGATCAATACTCATTTCTCCTCCTCCTACAATATGTCCCAAATAGACCAAAGAAATCTTTCCAAACTCACATTTTGACATCTTAAGAAACAATTTCTCTTTCTTCAAAATATCAAGAACTCTATTTATATGCAAGACATGATCTTCTCTTGTTTTGCTGAAAATAAAAATTCCATCTAAGTACACAATAAAAAAATAATCAAGGAATGGTTGCAAAACATTATCCATAATTCCCATAAAAGTTTCCAGTGCATTACATAAACTAAAAGGCATAACTAGCCACTCAAAGAGTCCTTGTTTGGTTTTGAATGCAGTTTTCCATATATCATTTTTTGTAATTCTTACTTGATAATATCCACTTCGTAATTCTAACTTAGTGAAAAACTTTCCTTCTTTCAATTGATCAAGAAAATCATCTATTCTTGGGAGTGGGTAATGATTTTTTAGCGTAATTTTGTTCAAAGCTCGAAAATCTACACACATGCGCCAAGTCTCATCTTTCTATGGTATCAAGACTATGGGTGAACCGCATGGCGAGGTGATTGGCCTTATGATACATTTATCCAACATCTTTTTGATTTGCCTCTTTATTTCAGCATTCTCCATTATCGACATGCGATACATACCGATGTTTGGAAGAGGAAAATTCTGCTGCAACTGAATCTCATGTTGAATTTCCCTTTTTGGAGGCAATCCTGTTAGCTCCTGAAACATCTCATGATGCCCATTAACCACATCATATAATTCTGATTTCATCTTAGGATCACATCCCTCAAAATATTCATGATTAATATCAGCTTTGAGCTTAATAATAAGAAAAACAAAATTATTACTTGAATTTACCAGCCTCTTTAACTGTCCAGCATTTACAAAAGCAATGTTTGTCTTCTTGCGGTATGCTCTAACAATAAATTCCTTGCCATATTTGAATAAATGATACTTTTTCTCATGGAGATAGAAGATTGATTTCCTATCATACAAGTAAGGAATCCCTAATACAATACCAATTATGTCAAGCAGAACAACATCTAATTCAATTGTGTCAACAAAGCTCGCAGTGATTGCAAACCTCAATATACATTTCCTTGTAACCTGTGTTGGCAATATGTTGTAGAGTGTTGTCCTTGATGGCAACCCACTTGATGAAGATGATGGCAACCTACTTGATGAAGTTGTTCTTTATGCTTGAATAATGTAAATCTGATGTGAAGATTGTTGGCATGTGTTGTCTTTGATGGTAATCTACTTGATGAGATGAGAATTGGCTATATGATGTGATGAAGTTGTCTTTGGATAGCAACCTGTTTGATGAAGTTGTTCTTGAAGGAAACTGACATGATGAGTTGCAACCTATGTTTCAAATATGTACAGATGATGTGTCTACAGATCAGCTAAGGAGTACAGAAGAAAGAAACTTCAGAAAGGGCTAGAGCAATGATGAATAAGACATGTCACTATGCATACGCGGGTTTGTTTAGGCGAAGTAGCGTATGTACGCGGAAAAAGTCATTCAATCGCGCATGCCTAGTCAGCTCTAAAGCTATATAACTGATTTACACTACCGATGATAGCCCATTGTATTGAGCGCTTGATTATCTATTTGGTCCCGTCCAGGAATACCATCAGAAGTGGTGTGGTTTTGACTCATGGTATTGATAAAGGATAAACCTATATAAGGAGAAGAAGATCATTGTGCAAAGGTGTGCATGTGTCTGGGCTTGAAATGAATACTTCACTCTGAAGTTTATCTGTATGGTTGAACTCTATTCTTAATCGATAAATCTGAATCTATGATGCACCTATGAATATGATGAAGGTTCAAAATCTCTAGATCTGGAAATGATGAATCTCTAGGATGATCTAAAAAGAAGTATTGAAGACCTGCCGCAAATCTGTTGAAGAAATTGAAGAAATCTGGGTAAGTTCATAGATCTGGTATGTTCTGCAAAGTTTATCTTTTATAGATCTATACGCAGGTTCATTTCATAAAAAGTGCGTGTATACGCGGATTTGTTTAAACAAAGGCGCGTATGGGCAGTTAGGGTTGTTTTGAAAAATGCACAGATGTATACGTGGGTTCGTTTCGTGAAAAGCGCGTGTATACGCGGATCTGTTTAAACAAAGGCGCGTATGGTATCTGAACTTATAGTCGCTCAAGGTTGAATTTGGTTCTGCATATCTATTCTAAAGTCTGGGTTATGTCTGATATTCTGGTTACAGTGGTTCCACTTTTCTGTTGGAAGCAATGGGAAAAGTATGATTGTTGATAAGTGAAGGGTTGTATTGAAGCTGTTTGATCTGGTTTGAAAATTGATGAAACATGGTCTACAGTGGAGCTGAGGGTCGAAGCCTTCAGTAAGGGGGTAGTAGCTCCTTTTCAGGAGAAGCTGGTAAATGAGAGCAGGGGGATTGTAGCTCCCTTCCAGGAGAGGTTGGTAAACAAGAGAAGGTTGTAGCCTTGTGCAGGTGGGTGTCTGCGTGCTGGTATGAGTCTGCGCCAATACATGGTTGTAATATTTTTTCTTTATAATAAAATATTGAAGGCTGAGACAACGACAGTGGTGGTTTTCTCCCGAATTGGGTTTCCACCTAAAAATCCTGGTGTTCCCGTGTGTTTCTTATGTGTGATGATTTACTCTGTTCTTACTGCATATGTTTGCTGATTATTGAACATCTAATGAATGAATGATGGAATGATATAAGTGAAGAATTATCTGCATAATAAGATTTCTGGACATACGCATGTTTTATTAAGGATATCCGCGTGTATACGCGAGTTGGCGTCAAGAAAGTCGCGTATGGGTTTTGAAGTAAGAAAAAGTAAAAATATTTGAGTAAGTCCTAAATATTGATTCACCCCCCCCCCCCCCTCTCAGTAGTTTTCCCAACAATTGGAATCAGAGCAGGTCCTTCTGAAAAAGCTTAGCCGCTAGAAGGAAGATCAAGCAAGATGAGAAATCAAGAGGGATTAGCATCTATCAGGCCTCCACTCTTTAACGGAAACAATTTAATCTTTTGGAAAAAAAGGATGAGATCTTATCTTCAGTCTCTGGGAGCAGATGTATGGGCCATTGTTGAAGGAGGATATCAATATCCAGCTGCAGTACAAACAGATCCGACAGAAAAGAAGAATTATGAAACAAATGCGAAGGCGGTCAATGCTCTATTAGGAATTCTAACTGAATCCGAATTTGTCAAGGTCATGCAGCTGAATAAAGCAAAGGAAATATGGGACAAAATCATTCTAAGTTATGAAGGTGATGCAAAGGTAAAAGTTGCAAAACTCCAAATTCTCAGAATTGAATATGAAAATTTAAAGATGCATAGTAATGAGAGTATTGCCAGTTTCTTTTTACGTCTTGATGATGTTGTAAATTGTATGAGAAATCTGGGAGAAAGAATAGCCGAATCTACTTTGGTTGAGAAAATTTTAAGATCTCTAACGGCAAAATTTGAGTCAAAATTTTTTGCTCTTGAAGAAAAACAGGATCTTCAAAATCTTACTGTGGTGCAACTTCATGGCCTACTGAATTCTTATGAAATGAGAAGAGGAGGACCATTTGAAGTCAAAGAAGCTGTCTTTAGAGCTTCTACAAAAGGAAACGAAGTACAAGAAGCAGAAGGATCAGGATATATCTCAGAAGAAGATGAGGTTAATTTTGTAAAGAAACTTCAACTTGGCACAGGAAGGTTCAGAGGTAAGCTTCCTTTCAAATGTTTTGATTGTGGAAGAGTTGGTCATTATGCTGCTAAGTGTCCTTATAAAGAAACATCTGCAAAAGGGAAGGAAGTAGCAAGAAGGAATAGGCTTAGGTCTTGCACTAGAAAATTTGCTATATTCATGAAGATAGTGATGTTTTCTACGATAGTGAGGAAGAATGTGAACAAGATCTTAGACTTCTCATGGCATTTGAAAAGATTTTAGAAGACAAGGATACTTTAATGGATGCTCTAGATGACAATGATTTTCTTGATGAAAACAATCAACTCAAAATATGCTTGGAAGAAAGTAAAATAATCATAGAGACTCTGAAAAAGCAGAATGAAGAAGAGAAAAAACACATTGAGAAATTAGAATGTGAAGTGGTAAGTCTAAGAAAATATTTTGAGAAAGTAAAGACTCTGAATATTAGATTTGCTAAAGGATCTGAAACCTTAGATGAGATTATCAAGGTACAACATTCTCCTCTTATAAAGACAGGTCTTGGATATACCAGAGAATATTCTCAGGCTTCAGTACCAAATTATCTAAAAGCAGCTACATCTGGTGTACAAAATTCTGCCACTCAGCAAGGGAACAAAGAATCATTACAGGTAAAGCATGATCATATCAATTCAAAGAACACTAAAAGGAATATCTCTCAAAGAAACACCAATCAACAGGTAAATTCAAGTGGAAGATTTCATGATCGTAGAAATTTCTTCTTCAATGGACAATGTTTCTCATGTCACAATTTTGGTCATAAAGTTGTTCAATGTGTTGCATATAAAAACATCATGACAAGAGAAGCAAGAAATAAAAGGATTGATATTGAAACAAATAATAATACATATAACAACTTTTCTCCTCTTCTAAATGAAGTTGAATGCGCTTATTGCAATAACTTTGGCCATGAAGAATCTGAATGCAGGAGCAAAGTTCAGCCAAAAGGGCATCTTCCTTCAAAATCCAAGGTATGGAAAAAGAAGGAATTACAGGTTGAAAATTGTGGCATAGCGTTATTTGCAGAAGGTGAAGAAAATCAATGGTACATTGATAGTGGATGCTCAAGACACATGACAGGTGACAAGAACAAACTTCGTGCATATAGTGCTCTAGAAAGGAAAAGAAAGTTACTTTTGGAAATGATACTCCTACTGTAATTAAAGGAAAAGTGTCTGTGTTTCTAAAAGAAAAGGTGAAGGCTAATGATGTCATGTATGTGGATGGATTAAGGCATAACCTGTTAAGTGTAAGTCAAATGTGTGATCAAGGAACTGAAGTTGTCTTTAGTTCAAAAGAATGTGTGGTTCGTGATCTTGATACAGATAAAAAAATTATAAAAGGAAAAAGAACTCCAAGCAACCTGTATGTATTGAAGAACTGCAAAGAACAATGTTAATTGATTAAATCTTTAGAAAACTGGGTATGGCATAGAAGTTTGGGGCATCTAAGCTTCTCTCAAATCAACAAATCAAGCAGACTTAATGATGTTCGTGGTCTTCCCAATATTACTCTACCTGAAAGTATCATATGCAAATCCTGTTAATTCGGTAAGCAAACCAGAGTGCAATTTAATGCCAAGGAAGGATCATCAAGCAAGCCTCTTGAACTCATTCATACTGACATATGTGGACCTATGTTGAAAACATCACCACGTGGTGAAGAATACTATATCTTATTTATTGATGATTTCTCTAGAATGTGTTGGATTGGGTTGATTAAACACAAAGATGAAGCATTTGAGAAATTTCAGGTCTTTAAGGCACTGGTTGAAAATGAATTAGATTTAAAATTCAAGTGTCTTAGATCTGATAGAGGAGGAGAATATACGTCAGATGAATTACTTTAATTTTGTGAACAACATGGCATAAAAAGACAGTTTTCTGTAGCTGGCACTCCACAACAAAATGGCGTAGCAGAAAGAATGAATAGAACAGTTCAACAAATGGCGAGAGCTATGCTTGATGATTCCGGAACGCCTGACACTTTTTGGGGAGAAGCAACACATACAGCGGTAAATATTCTTAACAAGGCACATGTTCGTGTAAATAGTGATAAAACGCCATATGAACTCTGGAATGGTAATCCTCCCACTTTGAAGCATTTTAGAGTTTTTGGAAGAAAATGCTTTATAAAAAATAATGATGAAAAACTTGGCAAGGTTGAACCTAGAGCAGATGATGGAATACTTCTTAGATACTCCTCTAGGAGTAGAGCATATAAATGTTATAATAAAAGACTTCGGAAGATTGTTGAATGTATTGATGTTGTTATTGATGAGTCTCCTGCAGCCCAAAAAGAAGAAAAACAAAAAACAAATGAAGACGATGGTGACTTATGTACTTCTACATCAAATAGCAATGATATAGACAGTGAACCCAATGAATAACCTGAAGAATATTTATCTGAAAAAGCTCCATCCAGATATGTTCAAAAGAATCATCCATAATCTCAAATTTTGGGAGATAAGGGATCAGGTGTACAAACAAGAAGGACTCTTGTGGGATCTTCTAGCTATCTGGCATTTCTATCCACTATTGAACCTCACAATGTCAATCAAGCTAGCAAAGATGAATGTTGGGTTCAAGCCATGAATGAAGAGCTGGATCAAATTGAAAAGAATCATACTTGGGAATTAGTACCGAGACCTCATAACAAAAATGTCATTGGAACTAAATGGATATTCAAAAACAAGTTAAATGAGAATGGGGATGTTGTAAGAAACAAAGCTAGACTTTTTTGCAAGGGGTATACTCAACAAGAAGGTATAGACTTTGAAGAAACTTTTGCTCCTGTAGCTAGACTTGAATCCATAGGAAGGTTTCTTGCTTTTTCAAGTTTTCAACAAATCAAAGTTTATCAAATGGATGTTAAATCTGCATTTCTCAATGGTGATCTGGAAGAAGAAGTTTATATAGAACAACCACAAGGATTCATTTTGGAAAATGATGAAAATCTTGTTTGTAGACTTAAAAAGGCTCTATATGGTCTCAAACAAGCTCCAACGGCATGGTATTATCGTCTTGACAAATATCTTCATCAACAAGGATTTTCAAAGGGGTCTGCTGATAGCAACTTATACACAAAAATTGTAAATGATAAACTATTGATTGTGGTTGTATATGTTGATGATATCATTTTTGGAAGTAATGAAGAATCTATGAGTCAGAAATTTGCTTCTGTCATGTAGCAAGAATTTGAAATGTATTTACTTGGGGAACTAACATTCTTTCTTTGCTTGCAAGTGCATCAAACTACAGATGGTATATTCTTGTCACAAGAAAAATACCTTAAGCAAATTCTGAAGAAGTATGGCATGGAAGAGTGCAAACCTGTAAGTACACCAATGATAACCGGATGTAATCTCAGTTCTCATGATGATTCCCCCACGGTAAATCAACCAGAATATAGATCTATGATAGGAAGTCTTCTATATCTCACTAGGACTAGACCGAACATTATGCATGTAGTTGGGATTGTTGGACGATTCCAAGCTAATCCAAAAGAGACTCACCTTCAGGCTGTCAAAAGAATATTCAAATATCTACAAGGAACTCAAGACTTTGGACTATGGTATCCAAAGAATGCTGATCTTACTCTTCAGGCTTACACTGATGCAGATTGGGCTGGAAATGTTGATGATCGAAAAAGCACTAGTGGCGGTGCATTCTATATGGGGCCCCGGCTAGTATATTGGTTCAGCAAGAAGCAAAACTCTATTGCCTTATCTACAACAGAAGCAGAATATGTGGTTGCCGCATCATGTTTCACTCAACTTCTTTGGATGATGCAAACCTTACAAGACTTTCAAATCAAATGTTCACCTCCTATCTCCATCAAGTGTGATAATACAAGCGCCATCGGTATCTCATAGAATCCTGTTATGCATTCTAAGACCAAGCATATTCCCATCAAGTATCACTTCTTATGTGAACAAGTGCTTGAACAAAAGGTGAAGTTGGAGTATTTTCCCTCCAAAGAACAAGTTGCTGATATATTTACCAAACCTCTGCCCAGGGAAGCGTTCGAATATCTCAGACAGAAGCTGGGAGTAGTATCTTCCCCCTAGAAAATCAGAACTTCTTAAATTCAGAAGATTAAATTGGATACACGGGTTTCCTGAAAGACAGTCGCGTATATACGAGGGTTTATACACAGAAAAACGCGTATGGTTAGTTGCTGACAAATTTTGTTTTGGGTCAACAATTTTTAGCACAGCTGCAGTACTGCTTGGTATCTCTGATGCTGTATGGTATCTCTGATGATTTTTCAGCTCTTATATTTCTGTTTCATTCTCTGATATTGGGTAAAAATGCCTTGATGATTGGTTGTTGAAAGTATTCAGGGGGAGAAATGTATGATGATTCCCATGGTTGGTTTTGGTAATTCTAGTTATGTTTATTTCTGACAGTGCATCTGATGTGACAAAAGAAGACAGGTACAGGTGGTACAGATTCAGGGGGAGAAGAAGGAATGTGAAATTTTCAGTTTTTCACTTTCCATACGCGGGTTTTATGAAGCAAAGTCACGTATACATGCGAGTTCCAATGGAGAAAGAAGCGTATTCTTTTCTGTTAAGGAAAGCAGTGAGAAGGCTCAAGAACCAGAGCACAGTTTCAGGGGGGAGCATTAGCCTTGCTGAGTGTAATGCATTGTTGGTGACTGTAAGGGGGTCCTTAGTTTTCCTACCAGGTTTCTTAACACAAATATCCCTTAATGTTCTGGCATAAATTGGTACATCTCTTAATGCTTGTAAAAGTGGAATTTTAACATACAAATTTTGCAATTCCCCTAGAAGATTAAAAGTAGGTGTTTTAGTTGTTCTGGTTAAAACCAAATGCTCGGGGAATGGTGGTTCTGTTATTTCCACATTCTTGTTAGGAGGTGGTTGTGCTTCTTTATGTTTCTCAGTTTCCTCTTTATCAGAATCAGAAGAAGTTATGTCATCAATAATAGGCTCTACTATTTTTCCAGATCTCAAATGAATATCGTTACATTGCATAGTAGGAAATATAGACTGATTCTGAATATCAATGACTTGCACAACTTTATTATTAGGGTTAGGATTTGGTTGCACAGGTAGCTGGGGTCTCATTTGGTTATTTGGCGGGGCATTTGATGGCAGAGGAAGTGGTTGTTGGAATTGAGGCAATTGATTTGGATACGGGAGTGGTTGACTTCTCCAATTTGAATTCCAAGGGTTAAAAGAAGATGGCTGCTGTGAGGGCCAGGGAGTCCACATTGAAGGATCAACAAAGGGTGGGTTTGATTGCTGCATGGGTGGGAAATTCATTTGATTGAAGGGTGGGTATTGCATTTGATTGAAGGGAGGGTAGTTTGTTTGACCAAAAGCAGAATAATTGTTCCAACGATTAAATGGCATACTAGGGTTCATACCTTGTCCTTTTGGTTGCCATTGTCTTCTTTGAGTTAGCAGGTAAACTGCTTCAGCTTCTTCTTCCGTTGGCTGCAATGCTGCCTTTATTCCTGGTAGAGATGGACATTGTTTTGTCTCATGATCTTTCTCACAAAGGGTACAAATTGGTATTTTATCCATTGGGCATTCCCTTAGTGGATGTTTGTCTCTGCACTTCGGGCAAAAGACAGCCAGAGTAGCTTCTGCTTCGGCCTACTTCTTCTTAACCTGCAAAGTGTCAATTTGTGAAGCAAAAGAACTTAACATCTCAGTTTTAAATTCTTCAAGTAAATTACCTATTTCAGCTCTTGTTGCTCCTCCATTAGCTGATTTATGCACTCTTGAATAGGTGGAATCTCCTGTTCTGTTTCTTGCAGCTCCCCTAGAACACCTCTTAGCAAGTTCACAAATCTCATCATATGATTCCTTAGATATATCTCCCTTGGCAAGCATGTTTAACATATCTAAACAATCATCCCTTAATCCTTTAAGTAATATTGTTTTGCGAATTTCCTTACTTATATTCAGATGATCAGATCTCTGTATGTTGTATTGCAGCCTTTCTATATAGTCCTCCGGACTCTCATCCGTCTTTTGTGCCATATTGAATTGTTCATCCTTCTTTTCTCTCGTCCGGCAGTAGTCTTGATATTTAAGCAGAAATTTCTGTTTCATCTGCTCCCATGTTGTGATCACCTGACTTCCAAGGCTCATGAACCATCTTAAATCATTCCCTTTTAAGGTGGCTAGAAACAGTTTCAACTTTTGAGAATTAGTAACATAATCATAACTTCTGCATAATATATCAAATTCAAAAAGAAATTCATCCGGATCTTCAGAGGATAAACCATGAAAGTTAGGTAAAGCAGACAATGGAATGTTTTTCATAGGAGTTATCCCTACAGGGAGATCACTGATAGGAAATCCCAAGGTAGAGAGGGAATTTTCATCCCTTCTTTCTCCTTCAGGATCTACACGTCCTCCACCAAAGAAACCATCATTTTTTCCTTCCATTGTTGGCTCTCCTACTGCACTTGCTCGATCGTCAAGATCTTCTACTGGCTCTTCAATGTTTTCCACTGGTCGTCCAACGCTCTCTACTATTTCCTCAATGTGCTCTGCTGATTTACTAACACTCTCTTCTGACTCTCCAGCATTGACTGCTGGTTCTTCTATATTTTTAGGACCCACAACTTCCTCTGTTTTGTAATCTGATTGAGGGGAGTGCTGAAGTTTTGATCTTCGAGAACTTAATCTCTGTGATGATTCAGCCTTTGATACAATCTCGTCAATGAAAGTTTTTCTTCCTCCCCTTCCTTTGCCTTTGCCACCTGTGGGGTTAGTTTTCTTCTGGTTTCCGCGTCCTCTCATACAATCTGCACATTTAAAAAGAAAAGATTAATTCTTTTGAAATCTATAATTACCTTCCCCGGCAACGGCGCCAAAATGTTGGTCGCTTTAATTGCTTTCACAATTCAAGCTCCACATAAATTGTCAACCCGAGGAAGTCCTTTTATTTCAAAGATAATCACGCACTGGGTATGCTCAATTTCAAAAGCAGAAACAATGTTGTAGTAAAAAAACCACACAATTATTAATCTCACAAATTTACTGATTCACACTCTGTTTAATCAAGGATGAAGTCACTTAAGTTATAGCAGAAATAATTTCTATGTTGCAATTAAAATCCAAACAAAGGAAGACCAATCTGCAAGAAAAGAAATCAATCAACCATAGCAGGAACAGGACCCCATTCCTTAGTTAGGAACTTCAGCACCTACTGCCTGACACTTAATCACACTGTAAGGAAGGTAGCTTTAAGAGACCAAGACCCTATTCCCATGAACAGGAACCTTCAGCACTTGTTCTCTTGTTTCTAATCACACTGCAGAAAAAGGAAAGCAATGAATGGGAGCAGGACCCTATTCCTTTATACAGGAATCTTCAGCACCTGCTTCCCAGCATCATACACTCATACAATTAATAGAAATGGATTTCTCAACTTCCAAGAGTGAATGTGTTCAATACATGCAGCGCTAAAGAAACATAGTACTACTAAACTGTGCAACTAGTGTTCAACAACAATATTAAAGTAAAGTGCAAACAACGTAAAGAATTAAACAAATTACAGGAACCAAAGGGTGAATCTTGTGAGGAAGGCGGGCCCTTTCCCTCTCACAAGATTCCCCGGGGAAAGAATTAAATTAGAGCACTCAAAAGAAGAATTTATTCATCTGTCAAAGTAAATGATACATTACAGATGGAGACTAGCTCCAGTTCTCACACAATGTTCTCCTGTAGCTTTACAACAATGAACTCCCTCCTAATGATGATGTCTCCTCTTTTTAAAGAGGAGACATCTTTTACAATTACATGAGAGCAAATCTACGCTTATCCCAAATCTGTTTACTTTCTCAAAACAGGACTATTCTGTTCTTCCAAAAAAAGATATTGTTACAACAGAGACAACAAGAATGCTATCTTCAGGATAATCCAGGTAACCGTGTCTTCATGCTGTTACTACTATTCCACAAAAGGTTCTTCCAGAATCGCAAATTACGCATGACGGAATTTGCGTGCTTGACGGCTGTTTCAGCAACTGAGTCAGCTGTTTCAGCAATGGCCGCTTGTTCCTAGCAATGCATATAACTTATCTGCGATCTTTGGACTTATGTTAGCAACGATGCACTTCAATTAATGATAAAATATAAGAGTATTATGGAATTAAATGTAAAACAGATTAAACATATAATAAAGAGGAGGATTTTATATACCTTGGGATAAAGTAGATGAAAATGATAATGGAATCCTTTCTAATCATGGTTATAAAAGTAAAATGGTGTCAAAGTATATAGAAAAAATGATACATAGTGGAGTCCTAACAGTTAGGATATATTTACAATGTCCTACCAAATTCCACGTGCCTATAAAATTATAGAGAGTTATCAGGCATGTCGAATATTGCAGATGATTTGATCGGGTCCTTGACCCAAGGTCACCTAAGCAGCAGTATCCAATACCAAAGATATCATATGACTCAAATCAAAAAATGTCATAACCTGAATGTCATAAAATTCAGCCTACACCTTTGTATAATATGGAGAATTGGGTAAATACCATACCATCAACATGAGGGGAGTTCATACCCTCCCTCATAGAGGAACCAATACTTAGCTAGGAATGGTGATACATGAGATCCTCCCCAGCAATCTTACACCAATCAGGGATAGGAGAACCCATATCCCCCTTTTCCCGCACAAGATCCACCACAAATGCAAAACAACGCGCTGGTGACCGTAGTGTAATCATCCTGGGCTCAACAGAGACAGTCTTACGACCAGGAGAGCAACAATAAATATCGAAACTCAACAAAAAGGAGGCATAGGAATAAGGAAAAGGGAGAATCTAGAAAGGGGGGCAGTAATCAACTACGAACCCCCACGATCTCTGTTTGGGGTCAACCCAAACCGAAATCAAATCCAAGAGCCAAATAATAACTCCCAAGGGAAAAACAAGAGACCTAGTCTAAGGACAAATAATTCTTGTGCCATATGTGGTGAATATGGCCACTACACTCACCATTGTCCCGACCTCCCCAAACTAAAAAAAAATCAGGGTAACTGTGGACAAGGGGGACCTCCTCAACAACCTGTTGTAATCCAGAACCCTTCCCCCACTGAGGAGTGGTTAACACCCAACAACAAAAACCACCCCAAAACGATATGGGAGGAGGCAATCATGAAATCTACATGGTTGGCGAATAGCTATTCTTCCAAACAAGGAATAGGAACTACGATACAACTTGCGACACCAACCCATCAGGTACAAGTATGAGTGCACCTACTACATCATTAACCATATCCAAAGTACCTATAGAGCCCTTTCCAAAAAAGGTCAAGGGGTCAACTAGGTGCATAGGAAATCACTCTAAATATTCCCATAGATATAGCATAGTATATGATTTAACAAAATCAATAAATTCTATGTTGGCCTTGAAAGTTCTGCAATCCTACCCAAGGCAATGGAAAGCCTTAATTTTTGAGTTAGGTGCAATTGATCCTTTTGATTCACACCTAATGGTTTTAGATCTAGACAAATCAAGCCCAAGGATTCCTAATATGATTGCTTTCCAAATACTGGTTTTCGTTTAGAACATCACCACACCGATGCATCGTCGACAGAGGAGCATCCAAATGTATCATGTCCAAATTAGTTTGGAAAAATTTAGGATCACCAAAATTAGAACCATCAGACATCATTATTAGAGCATAGGATGCTCTCCCTTCAGCCCCCATGTTCTATATCAAAATGTCCCAGTAAACCTTGCCAAAAAGACAATTATTATAGACATTGAGGTCTTAGATGCACAACTAGACTACAATATACTCCTCGGGCAAATTTACCTGTATGCCATGACTAGAGTCACATATTCTATCTTTAGGGTAATGATGTTTCCCCATGATGATCATATCATCACCATTGACCAGATCACATACTACTAGAATAAACCCATGATGTCTCTTGATGTCATGTTACCGTATGTAGATACAAACAAAAAACCACTTACATGTTATACAATATATAGCTCAGGCCAGTTCAAACCATCATCCATACTAGGGTCATTCCTAGGAGATCCTCCTATTATACCATAGGGACTCCTAGAAGGCACGGGGGCACCAGTGTGCATGATGCTCTCATCAAACACCAAAACTAGCCTAGACATAGAAACCAGTAGTACGGAGGCTGAAGCAACTAGCACAAATTTCCTACCCTATGCCATTTTGAAAACCCCATTCTTATACCCCCCACCTAGTTTTGTTTCAAAACAAGTCATAGCAACTATCACATTACCAAATATGGCTTTTGCAATTCCTGTGTGGTATTTGGTTTCACCAGCCATGCTAGGAAGTCCAAGCATCACCTCTACATGAATAATGCCTATTTCCCCTCAAGAGGCCATAGCGGTTAACAAAACACATGTAGTAGATCCAGTTGATACAACCAAGAAAAATAACAAAAAATGGAAGAAATTTGAAACACCCAAGTCACCTAGGGCATTAAAACCTTGCGCATTATGTGATATCGTAGCTCATCCTACTGATATTTCCCCAGAATTATAAGAATTGAAACGCCTTCTACACACCGAAAGAAATGACGCGATCTTGAATTACCATAAAAAGGAATAGGCCATGGAAAACCATGGTAAATCATTACGCACCAATAATGCATGCACCATATGTGACCACTATGGGCATTCCACCCATCACTTCCTAGAGATGTGACGATAGAGGCTTGCCTTGCAACCCCTAGAACAATCTTACCAAGAAGACCCCTCAGCTCCACCCATACAAATGTACAAGTGAGAACCTAAAACAATATTGTATGTATGAGAGGATTCTACATCTTCATCATTTATAGTCACCTTAATGGCCCATAGAGGACAATCAAAGGGCATACTACATGTCCCATTTTGGGCACTATGTGATGAGGCTAATCACTTAGTTAGATAGTGCTCTAAGTTAAGGGAGTTCAACCATTGGTATGAAGTCTCGCAATTTGCCCAAATAATCTTAGTTTTGAATTGATGACATACGTTTCAGATTTGTTACAGACACCACCACGTGTTCCCTTGTCCCAATATCTATCCATTCTGCTCTATGTTGAATTTAATGCAACACTTCATCACTGAAAACCCTGACTTAGCTGACTCAGACATGGAATAAACAAACAAAAATACAACTCAAAGGATGGAATAAACAAGGACCATATTGCATGTTTCAGAAGAGATAAGGTCACCTGAATGACCACCTCTTCCCCGTAATCATGCTCAAGCTCTGGTCCAACTTTGCACACTCTTTGATGAACGAGATCACTTTATCACTGACTGTATCACTCTAGATTTATTCCAAAGATGGTACCTAGTCAACCCAATGTACTACAATGGCCTAAAATCAGTCCAATATTCGTGTCATTTTTTTCAGATAACCACCAAGTTCATCATTGTCCCTACATCCACTACTTCCATTCAGACTTAAATTGTTTACGCTGGGCCATAAACCAGGGAAAATTTTAAGAACCCCCCTAAATTTATATATATAATAAATAGGCGAGTCCCCATGATACATAGGAAAAATGGAAGGCGATTTTATTAATAACATAATATGTATATATAA